>JAIUZE010005838.1:0-85338 GCA_022085475.1 Heliosperma pusillum
TTCATTTACCGTGAGAGATGTTGTCAATATATTGGTATGATTACATGAATGATTATATGATTGATCATTGAATGACTTGGCATGGTTTGTTTGTCGAGTCTCAATCTTATCAAACTTATACCGCTAACGGTGAGATGTAAGCCCTAGTGATCGTATTCGGTTGCCTAAGAGTGTCTTCCCCGAGTCTTGAATAACATGATGGTTCCTCAATTTGATTTCCATATGAGCTTATCAATATATATTGGATTGCCTATTTGTTCTTATCGTAACTCACATGGATATCTATATATGCATGATTTCACTTTTGTATTTCCTTATATGTACGTTTAATGTGATATGGCTGGGAGAACCCGGAGGTACTCCCCACTAATTGTGGCTTCATGTTTTTCATGATGAAACAGGTTGCCTTGGCATGGAATGGCTTTTTTTGCTTGTGGTAAGTTTTGGGTTCGGGTTTTGAGCTAGCGGGGCGTTTGTCCCCTGGTAATGAAACCCCCTCCAGACGTTGAATTAGCTAGTTGGCTAAGAACTTTTGTTGTTGGTTTAACCATTTTGAGAGACTAAGGTCTCTTGTAGTATTTAATATTTGGTTTTGTAATTAACTGTACACTCCTCGTAATTTTCTATCTTGCATGTATAAAGGTTTTTAAAATACCGTATTTTCCGCTATATAATTCACATGCTTGTATGTTTTTTATATTTCCGCATTCGCGAGGGTTGTCACAGTTGGTATCAGAGCTTTATCGCTCCCGACGCACACACGTGAACCCTAAACTTAAACTACTTGACCTTGAAATAATAAATGAGAGATGGGTAGACTTAAGGACCTAAGGTGGTAGTCTTTGGTGTACTTGATGTTTGTTAGGTTCTAACTTGTTTGTTGATTGTGTTGAGTGATGTTATGTTTGTTTGTATCTACCGTTTTGAGGTGGATCATTGTGTTACTTAGAAAAAGTATCCTTTACCGAAGATTGAAGATTGACAAGTCTAATTAAAGTGTATTTCTTCCTCATCTATGAATTCTCTCATCCTTATTGTATTATGCTCTCTTCCTTCTATCTAAGTGCTTCTTTATCATCTAACTTCTTTTCCCCTTGGAAATTACTCTTGTTATTTTCCTCCTCCTTATCAATTTGTACCATCAACTTCCTTATGTGACCTTTTGTGGACTCCATACCCATTTGTTTGTGGTATATTATACTTGGTCGGAAGAACTTTGATTTTTGTGGAATATTAGTGATTGTTAGAATGATTTTGTGAATGGAGGAAAATGGTGTAGATCTAAATTCACCCTATATTGATGATTGGTTGTAACTCTAGGGAAAGGTATTAAGATAAGTTTGATGATTTTAATGCTTGATGCTTGTCATGACTTGTGTGTAATAGATCATGATATTCGATTGTGTAAGGTTGAATGAGTTGGCTATGACTTCTTAACTCAATTAGTAATTTAGTCTTTTGGACTTAGAAGTTTAGTATTGTTTTGAAGACCATGCTTATGATATGTCTAATTGGTGTAAATAAGAAGTTTTGAATGATATCTTGAGGTGCGAAATACTTTTGAGGTTAAGTGACGTCTTGTGGTTTCCTATTGTGTGTTTGTGAGTATAGGCTTGGTGGAAAAACATTTGGCTATAGTTCTTGGATTTAAAGATATGATCTTATCTTATGGTATCGGAGACTCGTTTGAAGTAGTAAGGTTTCGGTAAGTTGAACCATATTACTTGAGGATTATAGATATGAGTAAGATTCGATGATGTGAGCTATGATGGAAATACCTTGGGACGTTAATGTTGATGTCTGACTTGAGGTTGTACTTTGTTAATAATGAACTCGTGTGCTATATGATGTTGATAATGACGTTTTGTTCGGTGTTCTACCTTGTGGCCATAGGAGTTAAAAATAGATTAGTATGGAGAATTCCTTGTTGGTTCTTCGGTTTTTGAAACCCTTGGGAATGTGTCAAATTAGGGAGTTGAGAGAATGTTATTATGCTTGAGTTGCAATTCCGCAATTGGGAATCCGTGTTATATGAAAGGGCGGATGAATTGGGTTGTAATCTATTTGTTAAATCTAGGTGTACCTTACTCCGATGATTTGTGGTACGATGGTCCCTTGTAAGAGACCTTTGTTATTGAGATGATTTGCTTTGCTATCACCCTAAGTCTGAAAGGAGAAATTTTGTGGATTAAACCTTAAACCTTTACTTGTGCCATCATCCCTTTTCATTTCCATTCTTGAATGTTTTTGTCAAGATTGATCTTTAAGAATCATAAGCTCGTACCTTCTTTCTTACTCAGATAGCTTCATAACTCTACTATCTGCTTTGTCTCTTTCTTGACCTTGTTATTTTCAGCGCTCCTCTCTTTTAATCTCGTGCCTTATTTATTCTTGTGTTCTCCTTGAGATTCCTTATCATTTTCTATCTCGTTGCTGCTTCATCTTTTCTCTAGTGGATTGGATATTCCGTTTGTAAGGCTCAAAGAATAAGCGTGATGTAATTTGGGATTCTTTAGCTAGAATATGTGTCCTTGGATTGAGCAAATTTCATGTTATAATTCATCATGGGAAATAGGACTTTAGCTCTAGGATGAATCCTAATAGTGATAATGTATCCTCTCTTAGTGGTTTTAGATTTGGAGCTTTGTATTGTAGTGCTATTTTGAGAATTGAGTTGATCATGATAATAGTTCGTTGTTGTTGGGTATTATAACGGTTGCTTGGTATGTCATTTGGGATTTAGATGTCTCTAATTGTTGGATTCTAAAAGAGACTTTGCTTTAGGGTAATTGAGTTGGTACCCAAAGTTTGAGGAGTTTTGTCATAAATGAAAATCGATTCATTTTGAGTTTTAGATGATCTAGATGATTTGAATGGTTGTCTAATTGCCAAGTAATTGGCCATTTGTGGTTTGGAATTAGTAATTTTCTTGTATTCTTAAGGAAATCATAGTTTGGGATTGAGAAATGTTCGTTGCAAGCTTTGGATAGTGAGTGCTCGGTTGTTATGGAATATAGAGTTAGAATGGTGAACTCATTTATCTTGAGGATTATAATCACCATAGCTTTCTAATGTGACTCTTTATATTTGAGGTTTCGAGTGTAGTAATGATCGAATTAAGGATGTTATGGCATATTAAAGAATCCTTATAACCGATAATGGATTGTGGATTTTCCTTTGTCGTGAGACTTTGGATGAGGCTAGTTGAATCTTAGATAATTATGTTTTGTTGCGTGGTTTGTGTTTTGACTCTCGAGGATGAGAAAGTTCATTGTAAATTTAGGATAATGAGTTTGAAGTAAATTGAATCAAGGGATTTTCATGGTAAGTCTCCTTTACTTTGTGGTTGTTAGCGATCATGTTTCCATAGATAAATATTTTGTTGGTAGTTTCTAGTAAGAGTTTGATGAAACTAAGAAGATTAGAGTGCGTAATAAATCTTTCATGTGGATTTTTAGTTGTGGAGTCTACCGTGCCGATGGACCTTAGTAGATTCTAATTGGATTCGAATAATTGGGATTTGTTACTCGAAGTTTCGTGATTATGGAATATTTTTGTAGGATTTATGATGATTGAAAATGATGAGTTGCAAATTGGGTAAATTGCATTCTCTTGAGGATTTGGTTTATTAGTAGAGTTAGTAATGTCGAATTCTTGTAGATCGTCGTACCGATTTCATCGTGATTCTTCCTTTCCCTAAGAGCTCGATTAATTTCGTTTTTGCGTGTTTAGTATATATTTTGTTACCCTGAATTGTGTGTGAAATGTGCGAGTTGCTTTATGTGCGTGTAATGTCCTGTTATTTGATTTTATCTTTGATAAAACCTTCAAATTTCGATATTATATTTCTAATTTAACGTTTCACCGAAGTTTTAAAGATGAATTTTGTACCTCCTTTTTGGAGAAAATAGATTTCTTTTGCTTTTATATTTGGATTTTGCGTTTGGTTGGATGTTTGGACTTGTTATTGGAGACGTCTGGTGACTAGTCCTGCACTTACTAACGTTTGTTTTGATTTTCGATTTTACTATTTCGACTTTGATTTGGATAATTTGAGTTCTCGTTCGCGACGAGCATTCTTGTGATCCGTAAATAGAGTTTCGCTCTTATGAAAAATTTCCTTAAACCGTTTTCGAGAATGAACCTCGTTTCATAAATGTTTTTCCCTTATAAAAGTTCTCATATTAATTTTGAAAACCGATTCTTGTCTTTGATACTTTTGTTTCCTACTCTCAAGTTTCGAGGACGAAACTTTTTAAAAGGTGGGGTGATTGTAACACCCGCAAATGTACCCTATTTTTATAATGAAAATATTTTACGGATACTTTTTAGCGTATTTTAGTTTTATTTTAGAATTTAATGTTCCGAGTCGAATTTAGAATTTCCGAGTTCGTATTTGGAATTTCCGCGAGTTTTCAAGTAAAACCCGTCTTGAGCCGTCTTTGACTTTTTCTTGACTTTTGAGCCGTCTTTGACTTTCGTTGACTTTTTCCCTCATATACTCCCTTCCTCACCCTAAACCTAATTCATTTCCCACAACTCAAATTCATTTCTTCTTCTCTAAGAAACCCAAAACCTTGCCTCCATTTTCATCCATCTTCGAATCATCGCTACGCCTTCATTTCTTGTTCAAATTCACGTAAGTTCGTCTTATTCTTCCTCTCTTAGCTTCCTCTATCAGTTTTGGTAAAAAAATTACCGTCATTCTCGCTTTTTAAATTATCCGTCTTTCTCAAGGTGAATGATATTCATCTTTTATTATCTAATTGTATGTAGGTGGAGACTAGGAAGGTTTGGAAACCGTTTAAAGACGCGAAAAGGTAACGGTGAAGGGTTACTCGATATCATTTACGTGTTTTATGTGTTTTCTAGGTTAGTAATCGTATTTAGATTATGGTTAGTATGCTTAGGACTTGTGTTGTTGTTGATGGATGTTGTTAGTTGTTAATTGATATAAGAATTGATGATTTGTGATGATAAATGAGGATTTTGTTGTTGATAACATGTTGATTTTTGATCGTCCTTGAATCCCGTGAAGGACGCAGGCTGCGTTGGGGGACGCATACTGTGTCGTAGGACGCAGGCTGCGTCGTGGTGACGCAGGCTGCGTCACTCGCTGCCGACAGAAATTTTCCTTCACTGACCCCTTTTCGTAAAATGATCATATCGCCTTCGTTACGTGCTTGTTTTGGGCGTGTGACATCCCGTTGGAACCGTAAGAGGATAAGCTATCACCTCCATTTGGAATTTCTGCATTTGCATGTCTATAACTCTAGTTATGACCGTTTGAAGTGGACCCTTGTTTTCGTTGGTTTCCAAACAACGTTGTTTTGGAGAGGTGATCTATTTTTATTCATTATGCTTCATAAAACTTGTTCTAATGCTTATGTATCATGTATTGACTCATGTTTATCATATTTAAACTTATATGATTCCCTATTCTCATGTTTTGTGACGGTTTTTGGTATGTTCCCACTTTGAGTCGGTTTTTACAAATGATACGGTTTGAGCACTATTTTGTCTTGTGCTTTGTACTCTCATTCCCTTGGCTACCTTCCCGTTCGTAATGCTGGAATGTCGGAACGGAGAGGTATCCTACTGCTTAATTGCATGTGTAGTGGGCATACGACGACGTTGTTGGGAGTTGAACGCTATGCGTTGATCGACCCGGCCGTCAAATGTTGTGTACTTGCGAGGTGGTGTTATTTGCATGTAGCGTACCGCTTGTTATGAGGCTTGTGCTCTTTTCCGCCTCTTTCGTGAATTTTAGCTACCGAATTTGGGGTACTCGGCGTCATTTGATTGACCGAGTCTTGGATGCGAAATGTGTATCGCATGTCGAACTGGAAAATGCGATTCCCGAATTCTGGCCAGATTTAGACTAGGACCGTATTATTATCGTCGTCCTACCGGAGGAAATTAGTCTACATATACGAAATGGATTGAATCGTATATGCGTTCAGGGAATGTTTTTCTCCCGTGGATGCCTGTTAATCATACTTGCCATGTACACGGTGCTAGTGCGTTTCATTTACCGTGAGAGAGGTCGTCATTGTATTGTTATGTGTGGATGGGTTATTACATGATTGATTATTCATGGTCATACCATGACTTGGCATGGTTTGTTTGTCGAGTCTCAATCTTATCAAACTTATACCGCTAACGGTGAGATGCAAGCCCTAGTGAGCGTATTCGGTTGCCTAAGAGTGTCTTTCCCGAGTCTTTGTATAACATGATGGATTTGGATTTGTATTCCATATGCTCTTATCATTATATATTGAATTGCCTATCTATCCTTATCGTATTTCACATGTATATTTATATACGCATGCTTCTACTTTTGTATTTCCTTCTATATACGTTTAATGTGATATGGTTGGGAGAACCCGGAGTTACTCCCCACTGACTGTGGCGTTCATGTTTTTCATGGATGAACAGGTTGCTTGATTGGATGTCTTTTTGCTTGATATTGTGGGTTCGGGTGTGAGCTAGCGGGCGTTGTCCCTGGATTGAAACACCTCTAGACGTTATTTTAGCTAGTTGCTAATCACTTTGACATTTATAACATTTTGAGAGACTTCGTCTCTTTGTTGTATTTCATACTTTGGTTTGTAATATTTGACACTCTTCGTATACTTCTTCTTGCATGTATAAAAGTTTTAAAACTTCATATTTCCGCTGTATAATTCACATGCTTGTATGTTTTATATTTCCGCATTCGCGAGGGTTGTCACACGAATATTAAGGAATAATGTTATAACCTTGTTCCTCCTGGACCGGAACAAGCGCAGTGATATGCATTTGTGGAGTCGCCACCAATTTTTATGGAAAATTGGAATCATTTGAATACTTTATGCCATGTCAAGACACAAAGTAATGACATGAACACTAAGAACTCGTTACTCTTATCATTCTATGTCTAGAATGACTCTCGTGGATGCCAATGAACATGGATGTTCACAGAGATCTGAAGTAAGGGGTGAGGGTACATATTATGAAGTTTTTTAATCGAACACCTAATCTCGCCCGCCTCGGTAGCGGCCTCTACTAATGACTAGGGAAATTGTTAGTATTTGATATGTTATCGATTGTATGCATGCAATGCAACATCCACGTTTTAATCCTAACATGTGAATTAGACTATGTCGGTGAACATGTAATTTTAGCACTCAATTTATGTCAAAATGGGGAGTTAGAATTGATTACATATGAAAGAAAGGTAGAAAATCATACAATCACAATAATTAAATGAGATTACAATGGATTACATTATCTATGTCGGAAATATATCCAAAACAATGGTTTGAAGAAAAGGAAAATAAGAAAAGATTAAAAAGATGGATTAGTGGTGATATTTGAGCTAATAGTTGATTAAACATATAATTAAAGCTACCTCGAAACGATAACGGAAGTTCAGAGACAGAAACCAACCCATAACAGGCGAAACAGCAGGTGCGTCCTCTGGAAGAGGCGCAGCACCTGTTGCATCTTTTCTTGGGTTGGGTTCTGGCTGTGAAGCCAGAATCGCAATAAGTTAATGTTGTTTTGTATTTGCGATTAGTTTTCGATCCAAAACTCGAGTGAAAGAGGTTTAATGAATTAAATTACAAGACTAAAACCCACTAATATTGACTATTAGGGATCTAAGTTAAGGATTAAAACATCTAAATATGAAAAACTATGTTTAAAAGATGACTTACACACAAAGAAAAGACTAATAAATGAAGTTTTGAAAAGGTTTTAACATACTTCCGAGTTCCGATATGAATCTTACATAAATTGATAAAAATAAATTACAATTAAAAGATGGGATTTACACCCTCAGACTTACATGTTGACAAAATGAGATTAACTAAGTTAACGTTTAGTGATAGCTCGACTCGAATGTATGCAGAAAGTGCCCTTTTTAAAGGACTAAATTGATTGAGTTGATTAAATTGATTAATTGTGTAGTTGGTCGAATTGGTCACTCAAATGCAAATGTGACGGGTACCTAGAAGGATATGAGCTTACGTGGTTGATTGATCAAGCACATATATGTTGATAGCTTAGAGCAAGGTCTATAATACAAAGAGAGAAGAGAAGGAGTGGAACACTCACGTGCCTTAAAAGTGAGAACGGAGCTCTCCTTTTATATTAGAAAATGTGAAAGAGTCGTAGAACAACTCAAACTTTGGAACGAACAGACCGCGGAAGAGGCGCAACAGAACTATGACACTTGGAAGAGGCGCATCACCTGCTGCGTCATTTCCCAAGAGGTTTCTTACCACGGGAGAAAGATTTCCGCGTTTCTATTACGAAATTGTGGTTGATCTATAATTCCCTTTTAAAACCTAATACGAGATATTTTATTAAAAAGATAGAATTTTAAAATATATAATAAATAATTAGAATATTTTAGAGCATTCCGACTCGGAGTTTTAAAATGGTTTATAGATAATGAAGCGGTTTTCGACCCGGACTCCAAATGAACTTTAATGACTGTCAAAACGACCGTACCGGCGCGTAGATGACGACCAAGGGGTAGACACAAGTATTTGAGCGATCACTTGATGATAAAGTTACAAATTGTCATAAATCGTTTCGCGTACCAAACATGCAGTCGAATCATCACTGGGTGGTTGGCGGAAGATGTAGAACTACGGTATCTACACTAAGGCCTTCCTTAGTAGACAAGGACGTTAACATCTTGTTTTCCCGAGGTAAATAATATCAAATAGATGATAATGCAATGACATTATTAAATCAAATTTAAAATGAATACATCGTCTTAAAAAAGAACAAAGTCTCAATCCAAATATCAAACTACTGAAAGTCTAATGTCTAAAGACACAATGGAAGCTAGACTCATCATCAGCGGCATTCCCCGTCATTCCCATGCATTCTCAAGGAAATACATGCTAAACTCTTGCTCAATATTCCCTAATGGATCATGGCAGTTTTGAAAACATAAACGGGGTGTAACACCCCCATTTACGAAAGAGCCTTACAAGACCTCCTTAGTACATCGGGATGCTACTATCTCAGTTACCCGAGGTAGTACAGATCAAATAGACTATAATAGAACAATAATTATTAATCAATAGTTTAACAAAAGTTACACTATTCCAAAATACTGACGACACACAGTCATAAACAATAATCAAATAGACCATAATAGAACAATACTTATTAATCAATAGTTTAACAAAAGTTACACTATTCCAAAATACTGACGACACACAGTCATAAACAATAATCCGTACTAACAAAAGTAAAGTAAATGTCTATGTTAACCAATGACAGCGGAAGCTATGACTAATCAGCGACGATCCCATCAATTCGCTCAATACGAGCTCAACGACTTACCTACTAGTGACCTGCTCACCATTCCCCAATGGATCACTGCAATTTTGAAAACATTAAACGGGGTTAGTACATTATACATCGTTCAAGTTACAAGACAATAATAGAAACCATCCGTCAACCACCAACAACATTAACAAGAAACAGTAATCGTAGGCCTACCGCAGCGGTAACACCAGCAGCATCAAGTTGCAGACCGGACCTGCAAAAACACCTATTGATTCCACACCGTAGCACTTGACATCGAATTTCCCCTCTACGCCGAAGCGAGAGACCCATAACATTAACGTGCACATCCCTCTTGCAGCGGGAGAGCTACGAGAGGCGAACTTGGGGTGTGGAATGTCTCCCGTCGGACCACTAAATAGTAACAGTAACAGTAATCCCAAACTCCAACTCCGAACAACATCATCATCATAACCAATAGTCACCATCATCATCATCAACAAGTAACAACAATCACAGTAGCACATCTTATCACAATTAATAACATCCAAGTACTCAGTTTGGAAACCCTACCTTGTAAGCAATTTCGCAAGCAATCAAGTAATAAACAAAAATCGTCTTCTACAAAGTCTCTCCCTAAACAATCAATTACACTATAATCAATAACTATCAAATCCTTCCCTTTCCGCCACTTCAATTAATTAGGGTTCAATACTACCCATAACAATTATTAAATATAGAGACAGATTACTTACCAAAGAAATCAATACACGAGATAAGATGCAATTGAATCCGAGCCTTGAGATGATTAGAGAAAATTAAAAGGTTTTGAGAGAGAACTTTAGAATTTTTAGGGTTAATTATGAAGTATTAACTGACGGATTTATGTTATACCTTTTAATTATCTTTAATTAAACCGCATGACAAAACCCCGCAAACCAGTGCGCTACCGAGTGCATGAAGCATTCGGTCGAATACACTACACTCATTCAAGTGCACACTACACTCGGCCAAGTGCCAACTAGGCAGAAGGTTGCCTAAGTGACACACCAACCTCACTAGGCCGAATGCACCCTACTCGGCCGAGTACCCACACCACTCGGTCGAGTTACTCTTACTCGGCCGAGTACCCACATCACTCGGTCGAGTTACTCTTACTCGACCGAGTACAAGCTAGTCCAAAATACAGAGTATTACACTGGGTCAGTACCATCATACTTTTATCAATGCATAAGCAAACAACAAACAATAATCATCTAAAGGTAACCAAGTAACCAGTAGCCAGTAACCAGGATCATCTCCAAACTCCAGTAACCGAGTTCCCGTCAAAGCGGTCACCCCTACCAGACTGCAGATCTGAACGTCGTATCACCTACGATGCCAAACCGCAGCACTGAACATAAACATCCCCTCTCACCGCAGCGAGAGTTCCCGGAACATTCCTGTGCACATCCTCTTAATGTCGGGAGAGCCACGAGAGACGAACTTGGGGTGTGGTCTGTCTCTTATCGGACCACCAATATAGAACCAGTAACAATCAGAATCACAAGTAACATCATCATCATAATCATCATTGTAACCAACAACAACAACATCATCAATAATAGATGCATCAATCAACATATGAAAGTACTGAGTAGAGAAACCCTACCTCAAAGCAAATCCGCAATCTATGACAACGCAAGGCTAGAAACGATCCTTTATGAATTATCCTTCTAACATTCATATAATAATCTAGTATCGAAAATCAATCATAATGACCCAACTCGATCTTAATTTATTAGGGTTCTAACAACTCTACCCAAAGGACAACATCAAAGAATTGAGGATTTAGGACTTACGATTAATTCAAGCCCGAACAAGGACGGACTAGCAACGAGACAATCTTCAAGCTTGGCAATAGATTAAAGTGATAAAGAGAGATTCGAGAGAGAATAAGGTTTTTAAGGTGTTTTGAGATCTGACGGAATATATATAATCTCTTTAATTCTCTTCATCCAAAACCGCTCAAAAAACCCGTCAGGCCGGTGGATTCATTTGAGTGCACAAAACACTCAATCGAGTACACTGCACTTGGTCCAGTGCACACTACATTCGGCTGAGTGCCACCTAGGCAGAAAGGTGTATGATTGACACAATCACCGACTCGGTCGAATGGACCCTACTCGGCCGAGTACAGACACCACTCAGTCGAGTGCCCCCTATTCGACCGAGTACTAGACACTCAGAAGACGGAGTATTACAGTCTTCCAACCTAAAAAACAAACTTTGTCCTCGAAGTTCACAACCCAAGACAGCACAATTGCAACATTATCCTCTACTAACAACTCACCACATAATCCACTATAAAACTTAAAACGAAGCCAACACAAAGTCTCCATCACACACAACTAAGACTTATATTAAGGAAAAAGTCGTACAAAACTAGTACACTCTATTACAACATGGATGTGACGGGAATGTATTACATGTTATTCCTTGTTCGTATGTGGTTGATGAAAGTATTGCATAGAATATGATGTAATGACAAATGTGGATGATATGTGGATTAATGAGACGAGATATGGCGAAATGTAAAAGTCTTATGATGAAAAAGATGAATTTATGTTTTTACTAAATGCGTTTAAGAGCATGTGATTATGGTATTCGTAATATGGTTATATGATAGAGGTATGAGTTGGGGACGGATTATTGCATGACTGGACTGAGTGTGGCAGGGGACTTGACCGAGTACGCGGTACTCGACCGAATACCCTTGGCACTTGACCTAGTGTGGGAGCCTGATATTTTTGGTTGGCTACTGAAATGTGGCACTCGGGTGAGTGAGATGAGCTGCTTGACCGAGTTGGTGGTACTCGATCGACTGACTTATAGGGCTCGGCCGAGTAAAAGTTTCTAGAAATGTTGGGTAACTCCTAATTGTGGTGTACTCAGCATATTACATCGTATACTCGACCAAGCGTGTGGAGCTCGGTCGAGTGGCCTTTCGCACTCGACTTGCAGGTTTAAATTTGTTTGAGCCGTAGGCTATGTGCTTACGCTTAAAATTTATCTTATTGAAGTTAAAGATGCCGCCAAAGAGACCAAATGTGATGGTTAGGGCCATTGAGATGAGCACAGTTAGAGGACGTTTCTAGGTTGATCGAGCAAAATGAGGTGCTTACTAAGGCCTTGAAGAGTGTGGGGGGAGACGAGAAGTTAGTGGTTGATTCCACTACGATAAGCATGGATATCTCCCGTCATTGACCCATTACGTATGACGGCACATGTGCTCCAAAGTTGCTGGACAACTTGCACCGTGAGATGAAAAGTATCTTCGAGGTAGTGAAATGTCCCGCGAATATGTAAGTGGCCCAGGTTGCGTTCTACTTAAGGAACCAAGCCGAGAAGTGCTGGTTCCGTAAGAGACTACCCATGAGATATTATTTCAAGGAGAAGAGGGAGAATTTGATACCTTGGGAAGAGTTTAAGGCGGAGATGAGGCAAGAATTTGTGCGGGCGCACGTTAGGAGAAATTTGAGAGCGGGGTTCGATTCATTTAAGATGGCTGAGGATATGACCGTGACGGAGTACTATGTTAAGTTTAACGAGTTAGCGAGCTATGTGGATGATATGAAGATGAGTTGAAAGGCTTTGGCTCATCGGTTCGATAAGGGGTTGACCTTGAGAGGGATGGAGAAACTACCCACGAGGGTGGTTTATGATCTAAATGAGGCTTATGAGAGGGTTGGTCAAGCTACGCGATTGAGTGGCATGACTAAGGAGGCAAAGGAGAGCTTGAGTGGGAAGAGGAAGGCTGATAAGGTGGGTGGAGACAACTCCACTTATAAGGGGGGGGGGGGGGGGTAACTATAACTTGTTTAGGTCATACTTCGGAGGATTTAACTATGATGGGGGTCTGCTGATCGTGCTTGTCGCGAGCCCGATACAAAGATAAATTACCCAGACTAGGCTAATAACAAACTAATGTAATTAGGGAAGTAGGGGTCGATTCTCAGGGAGATGGTGTTTCCTATAGAATGTGAAATGTCTCGCAGTTTGGTCTTATCTAACGAATATCTGGGTTTTGGGATTATGATGTTTAACTAACAAAAGGCATAAATGAAAACAAAATAAAAGCAATTGAAGATGAAAGCAATAAAGCAAATGATGAATTAACAATAATGAAAAGCATCTAGGGAAGTAGGTTCACACATGTAGATTGACATATTGATGAAATTGGATATGGAACGTGCAAATAATTCATTGTGAGTTCGTAAGAATGATGTGTTCATTACAATCATAGATCAGATGGTCTAGCAGGCTTTTAGGCAATTTACTAGGTCTTAATCTACCATGTTATGCTTTGTCTATTCAATTCACGTATCTCTACCTTGGAAAAGAATTCCATTTTAGTCAATGATTTTCGGCCAAAAATCGTTAACTATCGTTATAGTCCAAACATGCATAGACACAACGTTTTAAAAGCACAATTTCTTTTATCCAATTATCATCTTTTAATCAATCTAACATGACTACCCTACACCCTAGAAAGATGACTACTCACTCATGGCGATGTCTAAATCTAAGATGATATTAGCAATGAAAACTAGGATAGACATGTTTATTCGGTATTAAAAATATTTTGAGACTCTCTATGTGGCGATAATAACGACGCTAATTGACAATCTAGGAAGTGAAATGACGATTATAACAACACTAAAAATGAATCTACAATAACATATAAAGAAAATAACAATCAAATGGAAAACATAAAGACATTAAACAAAAGGGTAAAATGGAAATACCTAGGTGACGATCAACAACGAAAGCGATAACAATAATAGAAATCCTTTGCATAGAATAATCGTTCCTTGAATTACAACACTTGTACCCAACAAAGTAGATTACAAGGATGAATTTCTTATTGATCTAAACTAAAGTTTTGATATGGAAAGGACATAAATAAACTAAGAACTAAAGACTAAAGAATAAGAAAATGAGAGAAGGGAGGCTAGTTCTCCCTTCTCCTAATCTTAAGAGAAGTGTAAGAAGAGAAGAAAGGATGAGAAGAGGATATGAGATATGTTGAGAAGAGGGGTTGGAGCTCTTTTTATATAGCATTAGGGTTTCGTGGGGAAGGGGTCAAGCATTGAACATATAGGACAAAAAGAGGAAGTTGAAGCAATTTGATCGAAGCAGCAGAGATACCCGATCGGGTACACACTTGTGGGATTTGTATCCGTATACAACCCTTTAAATCGACAGGATTATAATGAAATTTAACTTATAAGATTAATAGTCATAAACAAAATTGCATAAGACGAAGAGATTAAGAAATAACCTTTAGTCCTTGCGATAAAGGCCTAAGAACAAATACCAAAATAGGTATTCTTCTAATCAAAACACCCTAGATGGAACAAGATATGCCTTGAGATTGCTAGAACTCTTGAGAAACCGTTTTCTCTCTTTTTGTGAATTATGTGATGGTGGAGGCTCAACTTGTGATTAGGGTTGATCAAGATCTTATAAAATAGGGAAACCAATTCCTTTATATAGTCCCCTATCACAAGGTATCCTAGTGTAATTAGGAAAGGTATTTTCTTTCCTAAAAACCCTCCATATGGCCGAAATTTTAGAGTATTATAATACTTTATTTTCGGTTCATATTTAGCTATTAATATATTGCAATTAATATCCGTATATTATTAATTATAAATATCCGTGTATTTACAATTTTACTAATTCAACATATCAGTTTATATTTAATTTAGCTTGCAATATACATGACAATTAAATATAACCTTTTATATTTAATCGCGAATTACTGTTAATTCGGCTAAACAACATTATTTAATCTGTATTAAATAATTTTTTATCATCACATTGACTCACCGTTTAGTCAAAAACACTGACTAACCTTTTAGTCATATTATAAGGCATCAATATAATTATTTTCTCAAATAATCATATCTCTCGAACACATCCAATAGGTGTGACTTTTAGGGACCAGTTGATTACCGCCATCAGAATGCCAATAACGTCAAACTTATCTAGCAAGCCAACCGTTATTGATAAACGTTAATCAACTGATTATTATACGAAGTATACCCTGTGAACCTACAGAGATTTATTTATGTTATTGCACTAACTGTGGAGGACACTGGCTCCAACAAATCTCCCACTTGTCCGTACAAGTGTATGTGCGATAACCGATTCTCATATCCTATATAAATTTCTCCCACTCAATGTAAACCAATTTGCAAAGTCCGTAGTTACAAAGGTCGTAGTTTACAAGTGATCTGTATCAAGAGTGGTTTTCCCGACTAGAGAGTAACTCAACTGATAAACGAATCTGTATTCGAGCATGGCCATGCATTTCAGGTACAACTCCTCGAGTGGCCCTGAGAAATGATATAACCTGATAAAGGTTGGATATTTTCTTCAACTCGAAACTTGCAGAAACAAACGTAGTATGAAATGACCCAGTAAAAATCTACTTAGCCTCCTGTTACGGTCGACCATGAGAAAGAAACCAAAGTCATCCAAAAACTGCCTTAATCTCAAGAGACAGTCGATATTCAAAAGAATCGACTCTAGGAACACTATGGATGTCCTAGCCACGACCTGGCACAAATGTTCCGTAACATCTAGGATTCCATAACGTCGTCACAAAACTGTCCTGCGAGGTATCAGTATATCCCGCATATGTGATCGATCAGTCAACTGTTTGACTTATGGCTCGTTGAACCCACCATCAATCGACGTCACAATATAATCACCAGAGTTATGAGCTCATGTAGGTGATTACGGACCAAAACATATATAAAGTAATTCAGTTCACTTTGTGGTGTTCAATGTTGTCTGTACAACCCACATGAAAAACAATATATCAAACAAAACGATGATTTTATTAATAGTTTTATGAAAAGATACAGATGTCTAATCCATAAAAACAACTAATACAACTCAGGAACACGTTTGATTCCCATGGAAATAACGTGCCCTACATGCGTATCATATCTTAAAGGTTTAGTGAAAGGATCTGCAACGTTATTATCCGTGGCAATCTTATCTATCACTATCTCCCTTTGCTCCACATAATCTCGTATCATGTGAGTCTTCCTTTGTACATGCCTTTGAAGCATAGTACTCGGATTCAGTCGTAGAATCTGCTATAACATTTTGTTTGGAGCTTTTCCAGCTGACCGCAGCGCCATTAAGAGTAAAAACGAATCCAGACTGAGATTTCGAGTCATCTCGATCCGTTTGGAAGCTATCATCTGCGTAACCGATTGCGCATAGCTCAGTGTCACCTCCATAAGTCAATACCCAATCCTTAGTCCTCCGTAGGTACTTAAGGATATTCTTAACAGCCATCCAGTGTGCTTCACCTGGCTTGCCTTGGTATCGACTAGTCATACTCAATGCATATGCCACGTCTGGACGTGTGCATATCATGGCATACATGATCGATCCTATAGCAGAAGCATAAGGAACCCGACTCATGCGCTCGACCTCTTCCGATGTCTTAGGTGCCTGAGCTTTGCTCAGCTGCATCCCAGAAACCATAGGAAGGTTCCCCTTCTTGGAGTTGGTCATGCTGAATCTCTCAAGAATCTTCTCTATATAAGACTCCTGACTTAGGGATAACATCCGTCGTGATCTATCTCTGTAGATACGGATCCCCAAAATTCTTTGTGCCTCGCCCAGATCTTTCATCTGGAAATGGTTCTTTAACCAAACTTTAACCGAAGTTAAGAGAGGTATGTCATTCCCAATCAAGAGTATGTCATCTACATACAATATCAGGAAGACTATCTTGCTCCCACTCGACTTGATATATAGACATGGTTCCTCGACCGATCGAGTGAAGCCATTCTCTTTTATCACTTGGTCGAAACGATGATTCCAACCCCGAGATGCCTGCTTAAGTCCATAGATGGAACGCTTAAGCTTGCATACTTTCTTAGGATTTTTAGGATCAATGAAACCTTCGGGTTGTACCATGTACAACTCCTCCTCCAAATACCCGTTTAAGAAGGCGGTTTTCACATCCATTTGCCAAATTTCATAGTCATGAAAAGCGGCAATCGCTAAGATTATCCGAATGGAACGCAACATGACTACGGGTGCAAAAATCTCATCATAGTGCAAACCGTGCACTTGAGTGAAACCCTTTTCCACTAGTCGTGCCTTGTATGTATCTGGTTGTCCTTCTACAGAATGTTTTATCTTAAAAAGCCATTTGCACTGAAGAGGCCGAGCCTTATCAGGTAAGTCAACCAGATCCCATACGTTATTCTCATACATAGAGTCCATCTCGGATTGCATGGCTTCAAGCCATAGCTTTGAGTCGGAACAGGTCATGGCACCTTTATAGGTAACGGGTTCGTTTCTCTCTAGGAGTAAAACGTCATCTCTCTCATTCCCTTCGACCATACCAATGTATCTGTCTAGAGGAATAGAGTCTCTACCCGACCTTCTAGGTTCCAAAGGAATATTAACCGCAGCCGACGATGGAGGAACAGTTTCCTCCATTGGTTGCTCGGTTGTTGGTTCTTGAATCTCCGACAGATCGAAGGTTCCATTACTTGTCCTATTCTCGAGAAATTCTTTCTCTAAGAACGTCGCACTAGCCGCAACAAAAACTCGATGTTCGGTATGCGAGTAAAAGTAATGACCAAACATCCCTTTTGGATAACCAATAAAGTATGTCTTGACCGATCGTGGGCCGAGCTTATCGTCAGGTCTCCACTTGACATAAGCCTCGCAGCCCCAAACCCGAATAAAGGACAAGTTAGGGACCGTTCCCTTCCATAGTTTATATGGAGTCTTGTCTACAGCTTTAGACGGACTTCGGTTCAGTATTAAAGTAGCTGACAAAAGAGCGTATCCCCATAATGAATCAGGTACAACCGTGTGACTCATCATGGATCGAACCATATCTAGTAATGTTCGATTTCTCCGTTCGGACACACCATTCAACTGTGGCGTTCCAGGTGGAGTTAACTGTAGTACTATACCACAGCCTTTAAGGTGTTGATCAAACTCATTCGAAAGATATGCGCCACCACGATCCGAACGTAGTGCTTTAATCTTTCTATCCAGCTGGTTCTCAACCTTATTCTGGAATTCCTTGAACTTTTCAAAGGACTCACTTTTATGCTTCATTAAGTAGACATGTCCATATCTACTTAAATCGTCCGTGAAAGTGATAAAATATCTATAGCCATCTCTAGCGTTGATTGACATAGGTCCACACACATCTGTATGTATGAGTCTTAATAGGTCAGCAACGCGCATTCCAACACCTTTGAAGGAAATTCGAGTCATTTTGCCTATGAGACATGATTCACACGTGCCAAATGATTCATAATCAAATGGAGAGATAGTCCCATTATCAATGAGCTTCTTCACGCATTTCTCATTTATGTGTCCCATACGACAATGCCATAAATAGGTTTGATCCTTGTCACCAACCTTTGCTTTCTTACTATTCATATGCATAACATCTGTGCTTTGATTTAAAACATAAATTCCGTTTATGGAAACTGCTTTGCCATAAATCATTTCGTTTAACGAGAAAATACAGCTATTATCCCTTATTACAAAACAAAAACCGTCTCTAACAAGTACGGAAACAGAAATAATGTTTTTAGATAAACTGGGTACATAGTAGCAGTTATTCAGCAATAACTCAAATCCACTTGGGAGCTGGATCACATATGTCCCCACTGAAACGGCAGCAACTTTAGCTCCATTCCCCACTCGTAGGTCCACATCACCCTTTGCGAGAGTTTTGATGTTTCTTAGCCCCTGCAAATGATTACACAGATGAGAACCACAACCAGTATCTAATACCCAAGTTCCGAAACTTGCATGGTTAATCTCAATCATATGAATAAAAGAAGGAGAAGACATACCAACAGGAGCAACACGGCCTGCTTTGATGTCCTCACGGTACACAGGGCAGTTCCTCCTCCAATGCCCAATCTTGTGGCAATGGTGGCACTCCACGCTACCTTCATCACTCTTTGTCTTGCCTTGTGAGCTACCGCTAGACTCACCAGGCCCACTCTTGATTTGTCCCGGCTTTTTGAACTTCGGCTTTCCTACCATTAGGTTAGCATGTGCCTTGCCCTTACCCTTGCCCTTGTTTGCAATCATGAGAACGTCTTGTTTCACGCTCCCACTCAATTTCAGATCACTCTCGGTCTGAACAAGAAGTGAGTGGAGCTGATGAAGACTCTTATTCATGTCATTCATGTAGTAATTGGCCCTAAAAAGGGCATACCCATCATGAAGTGAATGAAGAATGCGATCAATAATAATCTTCTCATCTATTTTGCAACCAAGTGCCTCCAGTTTCTCGACATTCTCAATCATATTGAGAATGTGTGGGCTAACAGCTTGCCCCTTCTGGAGTTTTGCTTCAAAGAAGCGACAGGTATGCTCATAGCTAACGATTCTCGGAGCTTTCAAGAACTCGTTAGAGAGCGTGGTGAAAATCTTATTCGCACCATGGGCAATGAATTGCCTTTGCAAATTTGATTCCATTGAAAAGATGAGTACGTTCTTTATCGCACCCGCCTCCATTACGAAATCTCTATAAGCAAATCGATCATCGGTACTCGCATTTGGGCCTGGGTCGACCGGTAGTGGCTCAGTCAAGTACTTGAGCTTACCGTCAGCAATGGCAGCATTCCGTAATGCCGCCTCCCAATCTGCGAAGTTGGACCCGTTATTCTTCCGTCGTGTAGACTGATTCATATTGTCCATGAAGATCTTAAGCCAGGTCTCACGTCCGAGCGTGGCACTTGGCATTGGGTCATCAGTATGGCCAGCCATTTGTTATTAGCAGTTAATATCTGAATATATTTGACTGTGGAAAAAGAAAATAAATATGATAAGTTTCATCGTTTTAAATTTGAGTCTAATGAAAAACTGTTTAATTAGATGACTCGTGCATTTATACAATTGACCTCCCTCAAGAATTATATAAATGATCCCAAGACTCAATTTCTGTAAATTTGCTAATTCTACTTTTAGAATTCCTGGTCGATAAATTTCTGTAAATTCTATCTATAGTCCATCATAATCACGAGATATTACTCGTACTATAATGTTGAGATAAAATAGGTCAACACTCACTACTTACCCAACGTAGAAGGGGTCATATTATGACTTCCGACGAAGAAGGGGTTTATAGTAGCTTTTCCTATAAAGACTAGTCTCAATTTTATTTTATAGGGGAAGGTCCCATCATCTTAACTTTAATTCATTTAAGTGAACGAATGTCTAGCAACTCGATAATGATTTAAACTAAGGTGATGGCCCTAAAGACGAGTGACATCCGTATGTCCATGATATAAACATTCCATCTATATGAATCATTTTTCATGCAATCTTAGGTGGTTTGGTTTAGGCGGAATATGATGCAATTTATTCTAGCATGTGAATAAGCAACGAGAAAAAAATAAAAAAAAACGCAAAATAAAGCACCTAGTGTGGCCTAACTACCAAAATGAACAAAATATAAGTTGGAATCCTCCTTGGACCCGAGTCTTGATGTTCCATCTTGGTCCATGTAGCGGGAGTGAGCTATCCGATCTCCGTCTCGAATCTTCTCAAAATACATTTAAAATTACAGATGTAAACCTATTTACATTCTAATTAAAAATAATAATGAAAATTAAAATTACAAAGCGGAGATACGAGATCTAATAATACATCCAAGACTATGTTTCCTTCATTACGAAAACATAATCTACTAAGGCCACACTAGTAAATTACAACCGATTGTACAAAATTGCGTAAAATAAACCATTCAAGCGTCATTCAACATAATAAAAGCATCAACTAAAATTAATCAAACAATGCAAAATTAAATTGATTAATTATCCAAACCACCATTCTAATCACGTGATAATTCCGTAATTAATCACGAGATATCATTCAAATCCAATGAAAATTCATAATTAATATGAATTACAACGATATTATTTTAAACCGCTTTAAAATAATATGGTATCAATGTGAACCGCTTCACAAAAAAAATTCCCGGTACGGTTACTGTTCACCGTCAGGAAAAACGAAATTTTTTTTTTTTAAATAACTGTCACGGTTTTTTAGAAAAACCGAAAAAAAACACAAAAAAACGAAAAACAGCACTGCAGGCCGAGAAAAAGACGAAATTTTTTTTTTTTTTTTTTTTTTTTTTTTTTTTTTTTTTTTTTTTTTTTTTTTTTTTTTTTTTAAATTTATACAATTCAAATTTTTATGAAAATCATATAAAAAATTTCATAGCCCTAAGGCTCTGATACCACTTGTGGGATTTGTATCCGTATACAACCCTTTAAATCGACAGGATTATAATGAAATTTAACTTATATGATTAATAGTCATAAACAAAATTGCATAAGACGAAGGGAATAAGAAATAACCTTTAGTCCTTGCGATAAAGGCCTAAGAACAAATACCAAAATAGGTATTCTCCTAATCAAAACACCCTAGATGGAACAAGATATGCCTTGAGATTGCTAGAACTCTTGAGAAACCGTTTTCTCTCTTTTTGTGAATTATGTGATGGTGGAGGCTCAACTTGTGATTAGGTTTTTTCAAGAAGAATAAAATAGGGAAACCAATTCCTTTAAATAGTCCCCTATCACAAGGTATCCTAGTGTAATTAGGAAATGTATTTTCTTTCCTAAAAACCCTCTATATGGCCGAAATTTTAGAGTATTATAATACTTTATTTTCGGTTCATATTTAGCTATTAATATATTGCAATTAATATCCGTATATTATTAATTATAAATATCCGTATATTTACAATTTTACTAATTCAACATATCAGTTTACATTTAATTTAGCTTGCAATATATATGACAATTAAATATAACCTTTTATATTTAATCGCGAATTACTGTTAATTCGGCTAAACAACATTATTTAATATGTGTTAAATAATTTTTTATATCACATTGACTAACCGTTTAGTCAAAAACACTGACTAACCTTTTAGTCATATTATAAGGCATCAATATAATTATTTTCTCAAATAATCATATCTCTCGAACACATCCAATAGGTGTGACTTTTAGGGACCAGTTGGTTACCGCCATCAGTATGACAATAACGTCAAACTTATCTAGCAAGCCAACCGTTATTGATAAACGTTAATCAACTGATTATTATACGAAGTATACCCTGTGAACCTACAGAGATTTATTTATGTTATTGCACTAACTGTGGAGGACACTGGCTCCAACACTACCACCTACCTATTATTTTATTATTTTATTAATCAACAAGTTAAATGCATTATCAAAGGTAATATTATAATTACATATATAAGTAGGATTGTGATTGTGATTGTGATTGTGATTGTGATTATAATAATTAAAAGAAGAAACAAAAAAAATGAGAAAAACTTCCTTATGAATATGAGACTTCGAGTTTGAACGGAATAACAGTATACACGATAAATATTTAATAAGCTCACACAAAATCAACATTGAAAAAGTAAAATAAGTTTCCTGACATTGTTCTGAGATAAGATAGTAAAAACAATTATACCACACTTTTTTTATTTTGATTTTTAATTAAGATAATTATCAAACTACTTCTAATTAATCTCATAGGGTGTCAGAGTAGATGTACAACTATTACACCATACTCATTTGAATAAGTCAGACACTAATTCAGGGAGTAAATTTATATAAATGTTTGATCGTAATTAATCCCCATACAAATAAAATATGCGTAAGTTTTAGTGATACGAGTACATTTTTTGGGTAATATGTGCACAAACTTAATTTGAACTAGTTTTGCATCGTTTAAAAAAAAACCCACCCGCCACATTAATGGTTATTGCACTAAAATTTGGTTCAATATCATATTAATATTATAATTATTATGGTTAGATTAGAAAAACGTAATAAAAATTACAATGTAACTCAAAACTTTCTAAGACGCTCCATAAACAATACACATATGCTAAGTTAGATTTAATATGATTGTACAATACAATTATACCTATAAGGGTCCATTTTTTCAACTAAACCTTGAACATCATGACACATTGCATGTCGTTCTACAAATTTTAAGTTACAGAGTAATAACTAATAAGTCATATTTTAAGTGTAAATTATAGAGTTAACAAAAAAGAATTCATGCAATTTATATTACTATACATTATTTAATACTTTGACCTATACTAAATGTCTATTCTACAAAAAAAAATTAAAATTAAGTTAGAGTGTTGTACAAACGGCCGGAAATAATGACAAAAATATCAATAATCACTCCAATTTAGATTTATATTTAGTTTTATTAACATCGTAGGGGATAAATACATATGATTAAATAAGGTTTATGTTAAATTGTACAGGGTCAAATTAATAACTAAGAATAAGAATGCCATCACCTTTTATCGATAATACTAAAGACACGAGCGTCATCCTAATAAGTCAGTTTTAACAATGGATCAATGGACACGGTTATATATATCTCAATAATTATCCAATTTTCTAAGCCCATTGGAAGACGTACATTAATGTTATTTGATATTGTATCCATACTAATTAAGTGGATATTATAAAATTTCATGTTCACCCTTCTGTTACTTTACAACTTTCGTACATATACATTTTGTTAGAGTAGAAAATCGAAAGACCCAATGAAAAAGTGGCACATTATGTGAAATACACTAACATACCTATGCCACAATGCCAATTTGTGTGCACTACGCGAACAAGGGTGTTCGTGGATGGTCTTTATTCCACTGATAAAGATCGCTAGATAAATTGAGTGAGAAGGTTAAGCGACGTTCAAGAAGTATGCTGATTAATTTTGTTAACTAAAAGAGTATCATTTCCCTAAAAAGTCAAAATAATATCAAATTTAATGATTGTGATAAAATTTAATTATTTTATAATCAAATGAAAATTTAATTCATGTCAGTAACTCAGTATTATGTTGTTAAAAGTTACTTCCTTCGTCCCAATTATTTGTTTGTCTTTGATTAAAATACATCTCACAAAGAATATAAAAGGTAAATAAATGAATGAGACAGAGGGAGTAATAACTTAATGTTCAAAATTTATAGGTACTTAAAGTTACTCTGTAA
The DNA here is from genome assembly GCA_022085475.1 of Heliosperma pusillum. Classification (NCBI taxonomy): domain Eukaryota; kingdom Viridiplantae; phylum Streptophyta; class Magnoliopsida; order Caryophyllales; family Caryophyllaceae; genus Heliosperma; species Heliosperma pusillum. The sequence continues at coordinate 24,404 of JAIUZE010005838.1, forward strand.
TAAGTTAAAACGTCAAATTTAGAAGTGTATTTCTATAAGTTGATTGTTATAGAAAATTTTAAAAAATGACAATAATGTAGACCCGTGCATCGCACGGGCATAAAATCTAGTATATTATTATTATGATAAATAAACAAGAACTGGGATTATATTTTGCAACAAAAAGAAGGCATAAACAAAAGAGTAAATTAATAATTACTTCCTTTTATAAACCACTCTTCTAAAATAATTCCCTTTTGAAATTTTTTTAATAATTTAATATTCTCAGGTCAAAAATTGCACCCAAAATGACCATTCCGTCTCCATTTCCTGTCATAATTTGAATTTTCAGTCTTGAAGTCTATTTTTTAGACGAAAATGCCCTTCCTCTACCTTAAATATCATTGTTGTCTTCTATCTCTCATCATTCCCCATTTCTTCACCTTACTTATAAATATTCATCCTCATCATTTCCCCATTTCCCCCCAATTAAGGTATGTTCTTCTTCATCTCTCTCAACTTTTATTTCTATTGTAATTTGTAGCATGTATAGTATTGATCTTAGTGGTGCGATTTAGGGTTTATCTTTTTCCCCAATTTTGTTTGTGAATCTAGAAATTATTTTTAGGGTTCATATTTTCTGTAAATTGTTTCGAAAATGAAGGTACCGCCATGTCAATGGAGAGTAGCTATGAAAGCTCCCACCACGGTGTTGTTGAGGAGCAAGCCAATAAATGCTTGTGCTGTGTTCCAGTTGCGATTTTGAAGTCTTCCACACGCGACAATCTCGGAAGGAAATTGGGGAAAAAGATTAACTCACTGTAAATAAGAGTATGAGGTTTCAAACATACAAATTAACTCACAGTAAATAAGAGTAGGGGAAGAAACTTAGAGTAAACAATATTGAACAATTCAATAGCTTTCATATGCAATCAGAAATCGATTATTTGGGAGAAAATGAGAGTGAGAGAAAGAGAGACAGATGAAAATGAGAGAAAGAAAGAGAGGAAATGAGAACAAAAATATGAGAATCTTGGGTTAGAAACAAATAAAGGGTATATCGGTCAGAAATTACCCATTTTTATCTTAAAGTTAATTTAGGTGCAAATTTTGACCTGAGAATATTTTATGGGAGTAAATTATTAAAAAGTTTTCAAAAGGAGGTTATTTTAGAAAAGTGGTTTATAAATGGAGTAATTATTAATTTACTCTAAACAAAATCCCGCACACAATTTTGCTAAATATAACACATTTTCCGACTTTATCCCTCTTATCTCAACACCTTTTGACACGATTACAAGATCGGTGTATTTGGGTTTGAAAATATGGGTTTTTACTACTATCGGCTATTAGCCTATTATAAAAAAATTTGTTGGATTAAGCAAAGTTTTAAAACTCTTACCATTTGCAACAAAAACCAAGATTAATTTTGCAACAAAAACCAGGATTAATTTTGCAACAAAAACCAGGATCACTCTATAGGATTTCTCTTTTTATTTATGTAAATTGGAGGTTTAATTTGCTTTGATAAATTATACTCCGTATTTTATGATGAGTAAGCAAGAACCGCGGTTATATTTTGCAACAAAAAGAAGGGAAAAAACAAAATCCTGCACATAATTTTGCTAAATATAACACATTTTTTCGACTTTATCCCTCTTAATACCCGTTTGATACGATTACAAGATCGGTGTATTTGGGTTTGAAAATATGGGTTTTTACTATTATCAGTGATTACCCTATTATAAAATATTGGTTTCTTAATGTAACTTACATGTATAAGGCTTTTATGTTATTGTTAATATATAGTATATTTTTCGTAAACAGTTTATAGCGTTCAGATTAAATAATGAAACAATCAGAGTTTATAAATTTCATAGTATGTGGTGGACTTGAGAGCTTCTAATAATGATCCAATAATTCAATTTTTTTTATAAAATACCGACACATCGTAAAGTTGCGTAGCTTATGAAAAACACTTGACGAATTTGCTTATTTTTACTATTTGTAATGTTTGTTTTACATAAATTAAAATCGTTGCTCGATTAAATAATATGGCACAGGATGCCGGCCTGAAAAAATAAGACAAGACCACAAAAATAACGATAAGTTTCCCTTGTGACGGATATATACGTCACAAACCCATTTATAAAAAGTAAATTCTATAGAATTACTCTCCATGCGAAAAAAAAAGTGCTTATTAAAAAAAATGGACCATCTAAATCTAGCCCATCTAGAAATTTTCCAACGGTATTATAGAACTAACCAACTAATTATTAGCTGTACAATTTACTTAATCTGATTTTGTTTCGAAATTAATCAAACTTTTGGAAAGTTTTTGGGTAAATACACGTTTAATAAAAAAAATTAAAATATTTCCGTGGGAATCAAGGCAATACTAGGTATACCGCCTCTTTGTAGTATTTAAACATAGCAAAGGAATTAAATCATTACCATAATAATTCTACAAGCATTCTAATTTCTGAATTTGTGACGCTTATATTATATTATAAGCTTACAACATCATTAATCTCTCTAGTTTCTACAATCATGGCAATTTTTACTTGCCCTAATCACTTCAAAGAATCCCAAATTGATCTAGATGTTGTCTCTGATAATTTCGATATTTTGGAGAACGGTTTTGATGATGATAGTTGCTTCAGAAATTTCGGAGTCGAAAAGGAATGTAATAATCATGGTTGCTCTAGTGTTTCTAGTGATGGAGTTCAGATAGAAGAGACTAATTACATTGATGATCATGAGGACGAATGTTTTTCCGGGTTTGAGTATACTAATGAGTTTAGTCCTTGGGGGTTTTTTGTTGGTCGGAAACTTAAGAAGCGTGGATTCAAAGAGGTTCAGAGCGAGTCTGCTACTTCTAATGACTATACTAATGAATTTAGTCCTTCTGGGTTTTTTGTTGGTCGGAAACTTAGGAAGCGTGGATTCAAAGAGGTTCAGAGCGAGTCTGCTACTTCTAATGACTATACTAATGAGTTTAGTCCTTCGGGGTTTTTTGTTGGCCGAAAACTTAGGAAGCGTGGATTCAAAGAGGTTCAGAGCGAGTCTGCTACTTCTAATGACTATACTAATGAGTTTAGTCCTTCCGGGTTTTTTGTTGGTCGGAAGATTAGGAGGAGGTTAAAGGCGGATGATGCTGATGCTAAAAGCGAATCATCTGTCGGGTTTAGGAAGACTAGGGCTACTGACAGATGTGACAGTAAGTCTACTTCTAATGAATATAAGATCAGGGATAATGGGTATGATTCTGATGCAACAAGCGAACCTTCTGTTGGGTATTATGGTAATGATCTGGATGATTGTGAGATACAAAGTAAGGCGGATACGTCTTCGGAGGATTATAGTTCTTCCAGGGGTTTTCTTGGTCGGAAGATGAGGGCTAATGTGTCTTATTCTGATGAAGAATGCGAACCTTCTGTTGGAAAATCCGGTAATGATCAGGATGATTGTGAAGTCGAAAGTAGGACAACTACAAGTTCCTTTGAGTACAGTCCATTGGGTTGTGAAGATTCAACCTCCAATGAATATAGTCCTTCCGGGTTCTTTCTGTTTAAAAAGATTAAGGCTGGTAAGTATGACGACGATACAAAAAGCGAAGATTCAGTTGGGTTTTATGGTGATAGCAATGTTGCATTAACAGAGGAACAATCTCAGGAAATTCATGATCATACTGAGAGTGCGGAGGTAGTTTCAGAACAAGGTGATGGTTATCATTCTGATGGTACAGGAAAACAGAAATTGGTGACAAAACGGAAAAGAAAGGCTTCGGATGCTACAGGAAAAAAGAAATCAGTGTCGAAACGGAAAAGGAATGCTTCAGCAACTGTGAAGGAAGTTAAAGAAAGGTGTGAAGTGGATGCTGAAGTTGAACAAAGACAGATTATTGTTTCGGCTTTGATGGCGCCTCAAACTTGTCCTTGGAGGGACAGTAAAGGACAACTCAAGAGGAGATGTTTTTTTAAACATTAGTTTTGTTAATGATCTTACATTCATTCTAACTGTAGAACTTTGAATTTGTTAGATAGATATTTCAGGAAACAGTGATATAGCCTGAAGAGTTATGTTCATTCATATTTCATAAATAGTGTAGATCAATTATACTACTCATTATTAGCTTATATGTGAATAAAGTTTCATCAGTTCATTTTAGTTGCTCTGAATTTTGATTGCTTAGCTTTCTCTTCAATTTCTCCAACTGTTGTTTCTCAATCGGCTTCTGGACATAGTCGTATTTCCTTTTCAAGTAATTAACATTATGAGTCTGCCTTAGAAGGGACTTCAAACAGAGATCTGTGTCGCAATTTAACCAAAATATTAAAGCTTTCGGCTAATTCATTTCCTGGCAGTTTTCGTTCTTTATACATAATTAGGGCAGTTTAGGTGATTGACTAATGTTCTTGCATCTCCTACGAAATCTGATATAAATGTTACGCTGACAGTTAAATTTTTTGGTTCCTTAGATCGTTCGCAGGCTGTATTAACAGTCGAATGAATAAGTCTACAAAACAGGCTACCATTTGTAAACAACAATCGGTCATATTATCAGCCAGAAACCTCTCAACACTGAAAGCTGTCACGGTTTCAGGTACGAGCAGAAGCTTAACTGTAGAATGCAGCAGAACAGCAAAACTAGCACCACCAGTACCTGAGTTGCCCAAAACAAGTCCTCACCCATGGAACCCCGGTCAAGAATCCAACCCTTATAATCCACAACCTGAGCATCTTAACATGATCTACTGACAACCTGAATTTCCTGATTATATGACCATAAGTCATAACCACCCCCATTAAAATGCCCAACAATCCCTAATTTTGGGCATAACCCTGCAGGAAAACCATGCACATTGCTGATTTTTATGGTCTTGTAGTAAAATTCTCTCAAACTTTCCCTTGCCTTTATATATTACATAGGCAGTTCCTGTCGCAGTATGTATACTTTGTATTTTGAGACATAGGATAAGCCATCATAGTTGCGATCTCCTGGCTGGATTTGAGATGAAATTCGAGTTGATTCGCGCATATGATGGAGGCCAAGACTTGAGATGGCTTCCCTGGGGTAATGATAAGTAGAGGTTTTGGAGTTGTTGGGTACGTGAATCTGAGATAGTTAAGGCAACAGAAATATTGTTGGAAATCATATTTCCAACAGGCAGAATATAGAGAAGGAAAATGAACAGACAACAGTAGTATATTTGTTGAGACATTCATGACAAATTTCTCTGTCCTTCGGTCTGCAATTGCTTACAGGCCGTAACAGATGCGTAGTATTAAATTTCTGTTACACTTTACGCTTGCCTTAGTAGTCGTCCCAGTCGAAACTTGCACAGGGAAGCCAAGGAATAGATTAGGCTGTATATGCAATAATTGATGAACCGCTACAATATGTATCAAATACTCGTATGATGAATGAACCTCGCAACTCGACTGGCAGTAAAATTGAGATATAGAAATATGTATGAACATCAAAAATAATTTGTGAGCTTTCCTTACAGTTGCACAACTAGCCTTCACTCTCTGTTCCGACACCAAATTCTGTTTTCGTGTAGCATACTGTCATGAAATGATTCTTTCGGTTGGCCGATAAGGCGAGAAGCCAACCGTGACAATACACAGCCTTCCTTTTCTGTTTCGACACCAAATTGTGTACTACATTCCTCGAAATTTACTAAAATACATTCTCCAATCAATCTATTAAAGAAAACAAGAATCAAGTATTCTTAAACTGATTTATTACAATGCTTAATCCTCATATTCACAAACATCACTCTCAATCTGACATTCTATATCAAAGAAAAACACTACAACAAAATGATTACTCCATAGTAGAATACCGAATATACCCTTGTAACATATCCTAGATTAATTTCTAGGTACTATAACAAAGAAATGCATTAGCAGTAGAACAATGAAATCAGTATTTACTTGTAGAAATTCCAAGTACAGCCAGCAAAATACCCAAAATACCCCTCGGATTGCTGAGTAGCATGATGACCAAAACCACATACAATCTCCAAACTCGGAACTCGAAGAACATGAAGAACCAACATAACCAACAACACAAGAACCGCCACGTGTCCCCACGAACACGAGCCCGTCCCCTTCACTGCGGGAGACACGGCTGCTGGTGGCAGAGGCTTCGCCTCTGCTGTCGGTGGTCTCGGTGATCTAGACTGCCTCGGACGCCTCCTAGACCGAACGCTAGCAGAAACATTAAACCCGACAAGGAACCCGTCGACACCATGGACCGAAACGACAGCGTTCTGATAAATGTCGGGTTTGGTTAGCTTAGAAGCGTTAATGGTGAAGTTAACAGCAGAGTTGTTGGTTATAAGGAGGGTGGTCCCAGGGATGAGGGTAGGGAGGTGGGCCCCTATGGGGAAGAGCTGAAGGTCGGAGAAGGTGAGACGGCGAGGGATGACGTGGCTCGCCGGAGGAAGGTTGTTGTTGTTGTTGTCGGGGAGGAACAGGGTGGCGGAGAGAGGGACAGTTGTGGCGCTGATATCGCCGGAAGCAAGGAGGTTAGCCCAGTTGCTGAAGTCGGTTGCTCCGATAATGGCATCGATTATGGTGTTTTCTTGGGCGCGGTGGTGAGGGGTTATCGGTGCGGTGGTTGGTGCGGTGGCAGTGGCGGTGGCGATGGTGGTGGTGGTGGTGAGGAGGAAGAGGAGAGTGAAGGCGAAGAAAGTGATAGTAGGAGTGGAAGCCATGGGAGAAGAGTGTTTGAAGGTTTCTTGGAAGTTAGTTATTTTCTGTTACTATTGTTAGTTTGGAATTATATTTCTGTTGGAGTAAATGAGATAGAGAGGAGGTTTTATACTTTTATAGTGTTGACTGGTAACTTGATTGACGTAGATTTTCCATAAGAATATACGAAGTACTCTTTTAGTATGGACATTCTTAAGGCCGTCATCTTAACAAAGACTAACTACTCCAATAAGAAATGTCGGTGGCGAATATGATTAATCATTTATTAGGGAGTGTTACAATCAACGGACCGTTTAGTCTTCCCTATATAAGATTAATATTACTTAAACGATTCCGAGTCATTTCGAATCATTTCATATCCAGTCAATTAAGGGTTGGATGGTTTTTGGCCGAATCACCTCCGATTGGGTGAACATTGGGTCAACCAAAGTTTGAGTCGATTTAGATTTTGGAGCGGATTATAATCAAATCAGACAATTGAATTTGGTTTCGGAATGGAGAATGAAGGCTTCTGCAATTGTAAGGAAGCTCATTAATTGTTTGTGATGTTCTTTCATATTTCATTCACAGTTAATAGATTATACAACTGGTTGTAAAATATGTACATACAGTGATACAACCTTTTCAATTTCGTCGAGTTTTGTTAAAAAGTTATTGAGTTTTATTAACGAAATTCTCGAGCTATATTACAAAGTTATTGACCTTAAAGGAATAATTCTTAAACTCAATAACTTTGTAAAATAACTCAATAACTTTGTTAAATAACTTAATAACTTGTAAAATAACTCGCCAGCTTTATGTAATAGCTCGACAATTTTAAGATGGTTATACTGCAACCAGTTGTAGGATAGTATTTGTTTTTCATCATATACATTGCGCAGCAGTCATCAATTTTTTTTGTTGTCACTGAAATTCACTAAATTTTGTTGCTCTGAATTTCAATTGCTTAGTATGTTATAAGTACCATATAGGACTACAATAATATATAGCACACGTTAGAAAAACCGATAATATATTAGAACTAATACGGTACAAGATTAGGGAACTTATATTATTAGGAATAGGATGAATAAGTTATTTATTACAAGTACTATTTAGTTTCCTAAAGTCGTACCAAAAAAATTATATAGTTTCCTAATTACGGTGAAGGTAGGAGTCTACTTGGGTACAAATAAGGACTTGCGTATTCATATTTATAGCACGTTAATAATATTCCATAAAGACTTCGTTAGGGCTTCTAAAATTTTATCGTAAGAACCAAGGTCTTTGTAGTATTATAAACGCTTATGCTATAGCAAACTAAGAATCATATCATAATAATAAACTAAATAATACAAAGCAGATTAATACTAATTTCTGATTTTGTTGTGTTACAAGCTACAACATCATTCATCTTTCTATAATTGATCACAATCCTTAACCATGGCAATGTCTGCTTGCGGTAATCACTCTAAAGACACCTTTGGTTGCGGTTCGGATAATCTTATCAAAATATTAAGTGGGTTTTCGGAGTTTGTTGAAGAAGATGTCGCTGATAATTTTGATATGTTGGAATATGGTTTTGATTATGGTCATTACTTACGAAATTTAAAAGTCGAAAAAGAACATATTCGGAGGCGTTCTAGTGTTTCTGGTGATAGAGATAAGATGGAAGAGACTAATTATTACATTGACGCCTTTATTAGGGAGGAACTTGGGGAACTTCGAAGTAACAGTACGTCGTCTTGTCGAAAACTTAAGAAGCGTGCATTCGAAGAAGTTGAGAGTGAGTCTAGTTGTAATGACTATACTACTAGGACTGAGGCGGATGATGGTGATGCTAACAGCGAATCATCTGTCGGCTGTAAGGGTGATGGTAATGCTTGTGAAGGTGCTTCTGATTTTAAAGACCTCCTAAGTGATTCGACTTAGAATATGTCGCTTGTGCAAAAAGCGAATCAAATGGAAGTACACTCCTTCTGAATTGGTTGATTGCCGAAACTTTAAGGCCAGAAAGTTTGATATAATCGACAGTATGTCTACTTCAGATGAATACAGTCCTTCGGGGTTTTTTGTTGGCAAAAAGATCAGGGCTAATGGTTCTGATTCTGTTACAGAAGTTTACTATATGTCGATATTGTCCGATAACGTAATCGGAATAATATCTTTGTGGGAATAAGTTAATATGTTTTTTTTTCGGCAGCATTTTTTTTTTTTTTTTTTTTTTCGGCAGCACTATAAGTTAATATGTTAACATTATTAGAAGATATATTATGATTATGTTTAGATATATTAGAATACTGTAAATACAGAGTTATTGTAATGATTGGAAGTACGAATTATCAATAACAATTACGAATTCTTCTACTCTATTTCTTGTCAGATTCCGATGCAAAAGGCGAACCTTCTGTGGATGTTATGGTAATGATCATGATGTTTGTGAAATCCAAAGTAGAACGCAAAGACTTCTTATGAGTATAATCCAGCTTGGGTTTGTTGTTGGTCGAAAATTTAAGGAAGATAAATTTGAAGAACTCGACACTAACTCTACTTCAAATGAATATAGTCCTTTCGGGCTCTTTGTTGGTCGAAAGATCATGGTCGATAAGTATGATGGCGGTACAAAAAGCGAAGAAACAGTTGGGTTTTATGATGGGAGCAATGTTGCAGTAACAAAAGAACAGTTTCAGGAAGCTCAGGATCAAACTGTTAGTGCAGAGGTTGTTGGAGAACAATGTGATGATTCTCATTCTGATGGTACAGGAAAACCGACTTTAGTGACCAAAGAGAAAAGGAAGGCTTCGGATGCTACACAAAAAAGGACGAGGAATGCTTCAGACACTCGGACGGAAGTGGAAGAAAGATGAACAAAGACGGATTGTTTCAGCTTTGATGGTGCCTCGAACTTGCCCTTGGAGGGACGGTAAAGGACAGTCAAGAATAGGTGTGTTCACTTAGTGATCCGGAACAACGACCAGACGAGACCGGACCATTTGGTTCGGATCGGACCGTACCGTATTATATTTGGTCCGACCCTGGACCAAACCAAATGGATCGTGGACCGAACCATGTACGAACTTATATAACAGAAAAATTGTTAAAACTTGTGACAATATTGATTTTATTTCCTACTTTGTTTAAACAATTATATGGTACTTACTAAAATCTAGTTTTCTTAGTTTACGAGGATATTTATGCTTTAAGCTCTTGTTTTAATTCAATTTCGTTTACTCTTAGTCGTAGAAACAATAATTATTTAGCCCCACGAATTTGCTCGAGCATCTTCATGGACAATGGGAAGAAGATGCTGGAGAGGTTTGGTACCAAACTATTTAGGGAGTTATTGAATATTAATTAGGGTTATCATAACAATGATCCGAGAGGTTTTGGTACCAAACATATTTAGCTTATATGTGCTGTATGATGATTACTTTTGAATTGATTAATTAACAAAACCAGTTCCTTGGGGTACCGTATTATATTTGGTCCGACCCTGGACCAAACCAAATGGATCGTGGACCGAACCATGTACGAACTTATATAACAGAAAAATTGTTAAAACTTGTGACAATATTGATTTTATTTCCTACTTTGTTTAAACAATTATATGGTACTTACTAAAATCTAGTTTTCTTAGTTTACGAGGATATTTATGCTTTAAGCTCTTGTTTTAATTCAATTTCGTTTACTCTTAGTCGTAGAAACAATAATTATTTAGCCCCACGAATTTGCTCGAGCATCCCCATGGACAATGGGAAGAAGATGCTGGAGAGGTTTGGTACCAAACTATTTAGCTTATATTGCTGATTGATTCTTTGAATATTAATTAACCCTCTTGGGGTTCTTTCAAAAAAAAAAATCTAGTAAGTAGATAATGTTGCTCAATTTTATCGTTACAAACTTTTTACTACATCATGCAATCAAGTCGGTGGCATTCATATTTGGTCCATTTAATCCGGTCGGATTTGAAAATATTAATAATGGTCTAGTCCGGGTCCATAAAATAAAATTTATCGTCAAATATACTTTTTGTTTCAGTTATTAGTTAACCTTTGATTAAAAAGGTAAACAAATAATTAAAATAAAAGAAATACTCCGTATTATTAATAAATATCAACCAAAGAGACTACTAGGTTTTGATTGGATAGTACTCGGTATATAAATAAATACTCCGTAAATAATTTCGCCAATACGCTAAATTAACAAAAAGAATTTTTTATATTGGCATTTCAGTTTGTTCAAACATATTATCATGCCACTCAAAATCAAGACCATCCATTATAATATCCCTTAAATCTTTTGATCGCGCTTCGAAGCATGAATTATTCCACGTCTCAAACAGACGAAAAACTATTACTATTACTGAATGTTCATACAAAAGGCATTGTCCAACGTCCACTCCTGTCAAAAACTCGGGACCAACTAACCCTACAACTAATCTGCTGCCATGAATGGATCGATTTCCCCTTGATCTGCGATCATAGGCAACAAAGCTTCATCATCTTCGTCTTCTGGTGTAAAATGGGTCGGGAAAGGAACCTTTGTTAAATCTGGTTTCAAACCATATGCGTCTTTCACAAACACAAAGTTTCCGACAGCACCAGGAACCTACAATAAGAGACCTCATTTTCAACGCACAATTGACAGTAATTAAACTCCTACATTCTCCTATACCTTGTTTTATCGGTCACTAATTCTTGTATTCGATGGTCTCACATTGTTCTAGTGTAAGAACCGCTATTTATGGTTCGGTAACTTTAAAAAAAATTGGGATGTTTTCATTATGGGTCTTTCTTCTTGACATTGTTTTCATTATGGCCTTATGGGTCACTTAAAACAACACCTCTATGTTGTTAGCACTGGCGTAAAAGTACATACATCCAACCAACTTTACGGATTTACCCACCATCTGCGGGAGCCCTTGAGGATAATATTGTTGTTATAGCTGAGGGTGGTGCTTAAATCTCATATATAAGAATTATCAAGAGAAAGATAGCACAGCGGAGGGGTGAAAGAAGCATATAAAAGAGAAGGCAGAGGAACCTACTTGGCCTTTAACCCACATCAAGTTTCTCGAAGGGTCTATCTTATAGACCCAAACTTTTTTAACTGTCCGCTGTTGCCCACCCATACGCCCAGGCATCTTTCTGCCCTTGAAAACCTATCATGGCGAAAAAGTGAACAGTCATAAGAAGCATAATATAAAAATTTACAAAGTTCAGTTACTTCAAACGGACATAGAATGTTCAGAACTTCAGATGTTGAAACAGGCACTTGAACAACATTGAGGGATCATAGAAAGCGACTAGGTGAGGTTTCAGGAACCTAGATACAGTAAGTTAACAATTGCGGTTTTCAGCAATGAACGGTTAGCTAGTAGCTAACGGATAGGTAGAAGATAATTTGAAATTGGAAGCGCTAATAAAATGCTTTTAAGCACCAAACAACCCTAGAAAGCTTTGGTTTTCAGGGCTCAATATAACGGCATCTGTAAAGAACTACCTAAAACACAACAAAAAGCTTCTGATTAAATATGTGCATATGACATCTAACAAGGTGAAGCCTTAGAATCTCAAAACAATAAGCTCTCCAAAAATGTTAGGTGCTAAAACAAGACAATATTCAACCATAATAATTCCAAACTAGAAGCAGCATATGATGCAACATTAATATTCTTGAGAAGAGTTCGAGTAAATGTAATATTCTCCCATGAACTAGACCATTTGTTTCCATTCGTAACAATAAAAAACATTTCATATAATTGCAGAAGACAAGTTACACGTTGTGGTTTAGCCCGGATTTACTTTCAACATCAGAAACCCAACTTCACTTGTGTACAGCAGCTTAGTTTGAAAAGGCGCAAGGCGCACCGAGGTGTGAAGGGGCCTAGGTGACAAGGCGAAGGCGCGCACCTTTTTTTGTAGCAAATGTGTGTTTTCCAAATAAAATTGTGGGCCACAATACCCTTTTCTTGGAGTTTACAAGTTGGCTAGCATGTGAAGGAATGATGGGCAAAAGAAATGGCATAAATTAAGGTCTAGCAGAAAAAGATACGGAAAGTGCGTACTAGTTAGCCTCGTTAGGCGAGCCTTGTCAAAAAGACGCACCCTAAAATGCACCTAGGCATTTTGGCTAGTACCTCATCGAGGCGCGCTTTTTAAAACTCAGGTACAAAAGACCCCCTAAAACAGCCAGCGTAATTAACTTTCTTTGACAATTAGTCGCAGACGATCTCATGATGAGAATCAAGAGACCAACCCATACTATAGGTAGTTTCTTGATTATAATTCTTAGTAATATCAAGAAAGGAAAAGCATTTGTAAAGCTACAGTAATATATCAAAGTCATCAAACAGAAGCAGCTCTTTCTGGGTTATACTTTAACCTAAATAGTTAAATGTCAAGTAGTAGTTCTCTTGGTTGTGTTTTCGAATGTGGTACCTACTACCTAAACCAGCTGCTTGTAGACTCTGTACCGATTTCAATGTTTCCTCCAGGAGGTTGTTTAACCAAGTGTTTTGGTAAATTTCGCTTATTGGTATTATGTATGCGTATGATGTGTTCTGGCCTATGGCTGCTTTACTCTTATTAGAATGGACAGATAAGTGGCGGGAAGAACCAAAGTTTTACCACCACCACCAAAAAACAAGAGACGACCCTGATACAAGTAATGATATAAACACACAGAAATTGCCAGAAACACGTAAATTTGCATGTGGACTTACTTTTCCAGGATCATCCCTCTGGCCTGTTGACCCACCGCCCCGATGGAATTTTGATGAACCATGAGATGCAGGCCCCCCTTTGAAGTTATGCCTTTTCATTACACCCTGGAGTCAAAAAGAAAAGATGTCAAATAACAGCAACATGAAACGGATCAGTGGGTGCATGTTTACACTGACCGCGTCATTGGCATAACCTTCATAGTTAGCTGTATAGCGTACTAATGGTAGCACAAATAAACTCATTAGTGTCACCACTGTCAGCTTCCCACAAAAGGACCAAACATCTCCTTTGAAACAGATGCATAAGTCCCACGTAAATCAAACAAATTGTTATGAAAAGGGAGTATTCATAATCTATAAGTTATACACTGAGGCGTCATATCATGATAAAGACCACGAAAAACAGCTAGAATATGCAAACAAATTAACTCAATCGTATCAAGAGAAAGCCAAAAAAAAGATCTACACCAGTAAATTAATAAAGGAGGTTGACCACCATGACAGAAATTTCAAAGAGGGAGAAATTTGAGCAAAATCAAGTTAATAACAGCAAGATTTATATTCTGAGACATTAATGCCTGAACACCCTTTTATTAAAAAAATATGAAAAAATAGTGACCTATGCTTAAAATTCAATTTGATTCATTAGCGTTCCTTTTCCCTTTTAATACGACAAATAAATGTCTTAATGCGTTGTAAGAGTCGCATGTGGCAAATATGGTATCAGTGCTAGGCAAGAATATAGAGTGGATGACCACGAATCGATTTGTTTGGTCATCTTTCACACCTCTACTCACCCTCTCTGTTTCACATCGACTTCATCGAAGCTTCAGAAATCAAAATAGGTTTCAAATGATCAAAGCCCAATCATCCAATTCAATCAAAATTAAAGATCGTTGGAAAACCCCCTATCAAACAGCTCAGCATGACTTCAAAGTTGAGCATATTTCTCTAGAGACATGATTGTAGATTATATTCGGGGAGCATGACTTCAAAGTTGAGCCCATTTCTCTAGAAACACGATTGTAATTATTTTCGGGATATTCTACGCATACCCCGAGTTTTTTAGTTTTCTACGTTGTATCCCTTTCTTTTTTTTCTAATCTATGTTGTACCCCTAAACTTCTAACTTATTTCTTAGTGATGACCTCCTTCTAACACTGCATTAATTTTATCGTTTATCAAACAGCCGTACTTTGACATATATTCCGACTTATTAATGTCTTATCACCATCCTCTATAAGATGCATCACAAATTACTTTTAATATGCACAAAATACTATTAAAAACTTTCATTATAAAATAATGGAGATTTCATGAATTGTTAATTAGATTCGTATTTATTTGGTGGGTTAATGGATAATTCAGCGAACTAATAAGTAGTTGCGTATGTTGTCGAGTAATTGGAACAGTATAGAGACGGTTTAATAGATGAAGTAAGAAACTAACTTATCAAAGACAATCAATAAGGTCATTGAGTAGGCTAATGTATAGAGATCAGGGATACACCATAGAATTTCAAAAAATATAGGGGTACACCATAGAAAACCAAAAAACTCGAGGATACACCATAGATATCTCATTATTTTCTTATGTTTAAACCTCCAAGAACATACCATGTAGTGAGAATGACACTACTTTGATTCAAAGGCATAATACTACTCCTATAAGAGACACTTCATCCTGATACTTCCAACATATTGACAATCTATGCAACCTGACTTAATATTCAAACACCCATGAGCTCATTGCTCAAACAACTAGCTCTGCTCTAATTGTTGCCATTGGCTGATTTGGTTATGAACAAATGCGTACACCACTACAACATGCTGATTGGTAAGTTATGTAATACGGAGTATAAAATAGATAAAAGAATCAGAACTTAGCATGGATAAAAGTGTTTCCAGAAGGCAAATCACCTGAAATCCCTTGCCTTTTGTAATTCCAGTGACATCCACGAATTGTCCAGGAAGAAAATGTCGAACGTTAATTGTAGTACCAACAGGAAGAAGAGCATCTTCAGTCACTGGGAACTCCCTCAATTTCCTCTTCAGTGGAACTCCTTGAGCTCTAAAGTGACCCAACTCGGGTTTTGTAAGATGTTTTGGCTTCTTGTGCGAGCATCCAACCTAACTAAAACCGCATCGTAAGGAACCACCAACTATTACAAAGATCACAAATATGTAAACAGTCTTACCAGGCACTAACAACATCCAACAACTAAGATTCATATCATCCAGGTAGGGATCATACAGGAATCATATTATGCAGACAGGAACCATAGCATCGAAAATTAAATTTCCTATCATGTGATTTATATGGAGTAGATAGAAACCATAGGAATTAACAGTACTTATTAAATCGACATTAAACACACGACCCTAAATTTAATATCCTAAAATACTTGTTCAATAATAGGCTGGATCTGCAAACATTCTCAGATAACCACATACCAGCATCCCCCATAGCGATTGAACAGTTCAACATTTCAATCATTTTCAAATACACTATGAATTCGACATCTAAGCAAAAAAACTCAAAGCACATCATCCCTCCAATACAAGGGAAACACAAGAAAGGTATAAACATTCACCACCATTAGCAAACCCCACTTCACAACAAATCATAATAAAACATATGAAAACTACCCTTTTCAATTACCCTCAAAAACCGATAAATAGCTCCACATTTCAATCACTCTCAAATACACTACGAATTCGACATCATAAAAATATCATCAATTCCTTCTAACACAATGGAAAGACAATAAAGGTAACAACTTTCACCACCACAATCAAACCCACTCCACAACAAATCATATCTAAACATATAAAAACAACCCTTTCAATAATCCACAAAATAACAAGATCTACACAGATACAATAACATCATAGCCTTAGTCGCAAAATGATTTGGAGTCAGCTGACACGAATCATCATCCGAAACCGTCTAGGGTATTCAATAGGGCTCCAAAACACTCCATAAAATCATCAAAAACTCGAAAAATAATACCTGTAAAGCAAAGATTCCTTCTTTTTCAACAGTTTTAACCTGAGAAACAATATTGTCATCAAACCAAAGAACAGAAACAGGAACACGAGCACCCCATTTATCCCAAACAGCAGACATCCCACATTTAATCGCAATTAACCCAGTTCTTTGTGATTGCTTAGTCATAATACTAGGTTTAGGTTCAATAATTCTGGGATTAATGACTTGGGTTTCTGGGATTAAGATCTCAGAACTGAACATTCTGAACTGGGTAGTGATTGTTTGTGGGATAATTAGGGTTCTTAGCCGTGAAAATAAAACCCCTTTTGATGCGATAGACATGGTGAAGAAATGAAGTGTAGAAACCCAGAAAAGGAGGAGAGAGGGAAAGAGGAGCAGCCAGTAGTTGAAGAAGAGGAAGACTGAAGAGGGTTTCTGGGATTTTACAATCTAAGGGTTTTGAGGTTTATCATTTTTGCTTCTTTTCTTCTCACTCTCATAGAGGTGTTTTTTTTTTTTTTTGTTTGGGCAAAAAGGTTCTATGGCTTTGAGCCTTTGACCTATGGAGTTAATTGGCGCGGGTTTGGGTTAGATGAGGAATAATATAGTATGTTTAGGTTAGAGGTGTTTAGACACGGGTTCGGGCCAGACATGT
Source organism: Heliosperma pusillum (assembly GCA_022085475.1). NCBI lineage: Eukaryota > Viridiplantae > Streptophyta > Magnoliopsida > Caryophyllales > Caryophyllaceae > Heliosperma > Heliosperma pusillum. The sequence continues at coordinate 41,458 of JAIUZE010005838.1, forward strand.
ACCAGGCGAAATATGGAACTGTAGCCCATTGACAATTGGGTAAGCTGGTTTGGGACGCGTTAGCGGGTCGGGCCTTTGTATATTTTTGAAAATGGCTTGTCCAAGCCCACTTATTTTGCGGGTCTGGCCGGACGGGTTCGAAGGGTCATCCCACCCGTGAACAGCTCTAGTTTAGATGAAATTACAAAGGCTCATCCCACTGACCCGTCCCAATATCCGCTTGTCTGTGGTCCGAAATATTTTTAACGTGAGCCTGACCCAAGCTTGCATTTAATCGTCTCTACTATTGGGACAATATGTAATTTTAAAAGCTTCAGCATGAATTGTTTGTACTGGGTTCGACCGGACTTTTTACCGAGTACGTGTCAGTTCGTACTGAAGTTCATTGTTGGTGATCGATTTGGGTTTGACTAATTTCTGGTAGAGGATTAAGTCTGGTTTCAAATTAGTCATTTCACATGATTATAGACTAGGTCATTATGGGACGAGTTTTTTAGATGGCATCAATTCATGTGAAACTTGAGTCCAGCCTTGAAGGTTGTTCACCACTCACCAGGTTCAATTTTACCGGGTATAGGATAGTGTTTAGTGTCTAGTAGGTTCAATATGTAGGGGGACCGGAGCTTTTGCCTAGTGAATGCGATGTAGGTACAAACAACGTAAAATGTACTTCATGCCTTGCCTGAGTTGCCTCTATGACATTTCACAATAACGCCAAAAAATACTCCATTTTTGTAATCGGAAATGAAACAAATGTTGTAAAGTTTTGGAAAAACTATAGAAAAAGTACTACTCCTAGTTTTCAGTTAATGGAAGTGTTTCACAAGAAATATGCGCCTGGTAAACATCGACGACGTTTTAGGAAACATCGACGACGTTTTTCATAAAAAAGACGAAATTGCCCTTATTGAATTATACTCTCTATCTCTCTTATCTCTCTCTCTTCCCAAATTCTCCTAAAATCAAATTAATTGAACTAAAAAAATTAAAATCGTACAAGAACAACAATTTGACAAAATCGTACAAGAACAACAATTTGACTAAATCCTAAATCGATTATCATGGCGGACGAACACTCTTCGGTATGTTCACATATTAATCAAATTTTACGTTTGTTAATTTTTTTTCCCGGAATCCGTTAATTGTTTGTTTATACTTATCTAACTTAATTGATTTACGTAACATCTTAGTTAGTTAAAATTCAATTGCGGTTTTTCAAAAATAATTATGAAAAAATATCATGATCAGATGAATAACTGGATGTCATGGACCATGGCCAGACATCCATTTCACACGTCTGACCATGGTGGGACGTGTGAAATGGAGGTCTGACCATGGTCAGACATCCATTTCACACGTCCCACCATGGTCAGACGTGTGAAATGGATGTCTGGCCATGGTCAGACCTCCATTTCACACGTCTGTTTCACACGTCTGACCATGGTGGGACGTGTGAAATGGAGGTCTGGCCATGGTCCATGACATCCAGTTCTTTCATCTGACCATGGTGAGATGATATCGTTTTTTTATAGTCATGATTAATAACATTTTACGTATGTAGATCATGTTTTACTAATATATATTAATTATTTAATGTCTAATTAGCGTCGTATTTGCATTGAACAGGACTCGTTTGAGGAATTTGGGAATAATAACACCGATTACAATCCGTTTTTTGAAACGACGTTAGGTTTTGTTACCCGCGATGATGCCTTTAATTGGGCGAGTAGGATTGCAATGGATCATGGTTTTGCTTTGGTTAAAGCAAATAATGGGGCAAAAAACAGAAGAAAAGACGGGTTGTTGGCATCTTACTTTCGATGTTCAAGGTATGGTAGACCTCCTCCAATTGATGATCCTGAGAAGCGTCGTGGGTCGAATAAGTGTGGATGCACTTTCCGTATCCGAGCCGTGCAGAACTACCCTCGGCAAGGTGACGATAGCGGTGCAGTTTGGAACATAATCACCGCCGAGGGTAAAGGGTTTCACAATCACGAGGAAGTGGTTTACAAGGATGGTGATCGTCATTTTGCGGCTTTGGATGACGAGGAGAAAGCGTATGTGAGGCAACAGGTTAAGGCCGGTGTGCTTCCAAAAGACATCAAGAACGCTCTTCACCAAAGAACGCCGGCTAAACCTCAACCGTCAAATAATCAAATATATAACGAGACGAAGAAACTGAGGCGGGAATTTAGGGGTGGAAGGAACACGGCTCAACAAATGTTTGCTCTTGCGGTAGAAGCACATTATTTGATGTGTGGCATTTGAGTGATCCGGAGACACGACAGATCTCTCATATATTCATGGCACATCCCGTAGCCGTGCAGCTTTTCCGAGCCTATCATTATGTTGTGCTCATTGATTCTACTTACAAGACAAACACCTATAAGAATCCACTGGTTGAGATTGTCGGTGTTACCCCGACCGGGAATTCGTTCCTAATTGGTTGTGCACTTGTTTCTACGGAGTCCGAGGATTCCTACACGTGGATTTTGAGGCGGTTGTCGGACATTCTTGCACCTGTCTTTGTTTCCCCTACCGTCTTCGTCACCGACCGGGAGTTGGGTTTGATCGCCGCTCTTAGGGAGGTGTTTCCCGGTTCTAGTCATTTCTTGTGTCGGTGGCACGTGAACCGCGCCATCAATGCCAAAACCCTGAACATCTACAAGACCGAGTGGTATAGAGATCTTGTCTACTATAATCCAGAAGCGGGTTGGGTACGGGTTATTGATGCATTAACCGTGGAAGAGTATGAAAAAGCATTGGAGTCTTTTCGTGTAAAGTGGGGTCCCTTAGGGAGATATGTTTTGAGCACTTGGGCGATGCACAAGGAGAAGTTTGTGCGATGTTATACAAACGATGTACTACATTTCGGTAACACGTCTACTTCCCGTGTCGAGTCGGCTCATTCTCTACTTAAGTCATGGTTGAAAAGTGCAAATTTGACACTTGATAGTATGTGGTCGAAGATGAATGACATGCTTGATAGTCAACACTCGGAGATTAGAAAGTCACTTGAGGATTCAAGGAGTCGGCCTCGTATAACTAGTCGTTTGTTCTCATTGTTGCTAGGGGTCGTGTCGACGAAGGCAATAGGAATAATGGAGGAGGAGCTTCAGAGAGGGTTTGGTCTTGGTGTCGGGTTAGAGGAGGGATGTGGACATGTGCTTGAGACAATTCATGGCCTACCTTGTGCATGCAAATTGGTTTATTTGAGTAGGAGAGGTAGGAGGGTCCATGTTGATGATGTTCACGTTTTTTGGAAGACCTTGGTATTTGATAGTGTTGATCAAATGCCGAGAACCGATGATGATGAGTTTGATGGGTTAGTAGTGGAAGCTAGAAATAGTGACCCGGTTCGTCGTAGGTTGGTAGCCGAGAAGATGCGTGACGCCCTACATCCGGAGGACGAGGACGTTTTGCCACCTCCTATTAACGAGAACCCGAAAGGCCGTCCAAAAAAATCCACGACTAGGAACAAGTCGTCTTTCGAACATAGTCAAAGGAAATATGGGACACCTAGCACCGATGGATCTACTGCTCGTACTCACTTATTTGGGGACTTTCCTCCAGGACCACCAAACGCTCCGTTAGAAAGAAACTACACCGTCGGCCTTTTCTCAACTTGGTCTAAACGATACGGGGTACCGGAGGTGCTTTGGGGCCAGTTCGATGGTTGGGTAGATGTCGGTGACGATGGTCACTGTGGTTACCGGGTTATATCACATGCCCAACGGGGGCAAGAGGGCGACTACCTTCAGATGAGGATGTGGTGTGCCCGAGAGATTAGGAGCGACGACGTCTATAAGAACCTGTTCGGTACTCATCCATCCTCTACGACTGGTTTGACAGGCTTTGAGTGTACATTGAGGCGTGCCGAGTTCTATCTTGAGATCCCATGCGGTACGGAGCATTGGATGTCTTCCGACCACTTACTTGTATTTGCAACCACCTTCAACTGGACTATATGTGTTATCGGTCATTTCCGTCGCGATAATGGTGAGAAAATTTGGGGTGGTAGTTGTGAGACAATTTTACCACTTAGGGCTTTGGTTCCAGGTCAAAAACCCTTTGGTGTTATGTGGATTGTAAACTACCACAATCATTGGATGCGGTTGCATTCAAGAGGGCCGCAAGATGATGTGGCCATGCCACCACTAGCTCCCGCTTGGCGGACTTATAGACACGAAAGTGTCAGTCATCTCGAAACTTTGTACCAGAGAAATATCGAGAACTGGAACGCTTGCATCGGAACCGCCACGGGAAGAAGTCGGAGACGTAGAAATGAAAGCACCGAAGAAGAAGTTGCACGGAAATTGAGTTTCGGTTAAGCACTTTATTAATGTGTTCAAAATGTAATTGTACTTTTGATGAATATTTATGTAATGTTTGTTTTTTTTAATTTACGTTAATTTTTGGTTAAATATAATTGACGTTGACAATACTCGAATAAAGTTGACATTTATTAATAAAGTACTCGAATAAAGCTGACATAAGTTAAAGTCTTAAAATTACATTACATAGAAATGAAATTATTAAGGTTTGAAATTATAGTTGACAGAAATTTTACCTTTAGTTATATTCATTTCAGGAATATGAGGGTAATTTGTCTTACAGGTAGTACCCATCATTTGTGGCAGTGATATGAGATTAGGTTCATAACGGTTCATGAAATCCCAAATGATATTATTATTAAACACGATTAGTAAACGGCGAAATACGGAAGGAAACTCATTAACAATTTCATCAATTCTATTTTGTATGAAATTAACCTCTTCAACATCGTTCATAGGCATGATGGTAGATGAGATTTTAGGAAAATAGTAGATGAGATAACAAGTTTTGTGAATAATGATGGTGGAGTGAGCTCCTTAAATAGAGGTGAGGCTTGTAATTTGTTCCGAAAATTTCTGAGCATGATGTGACAACTCAACTGACAACTTTATTAAAGTTCTGAGCATGATGTGACAACTCAACTGACAACTTTATTAAAGTTCTGAGCATGATGTGACAACTCAACTGACAACTTTATTAAAGTTCTGAGCATGATGTGACAACTCAACTGACAACTTTATTAAAGTTCTGAGCATGATGTGACAACTCAAATGACAATTTTATTCATTAATTAAAAACTGATAAATATTACAACGATTTTTTGCAAAACCAACAATTAATCATCGTTAAATACATTTCATTAACACTTAATCAGTTGAATATCCTTCAGAAGAAGAACCATTAGGCCTATAAAACTCCTCCTCTATGTAAGTTACATACATTTCAAAGGTTTTAAGACTCTGAAATGGCCCCACGAACATCCGGCCGTCCCCTTCACATAGAGAGTGCAAGGTCGTATATGGGACAACTGTCAAACAGCTCTTAAACAGTTCAACTATCTCCAACCTCACTTTCTCCCACTCACATCGCTTCAAGATGACAGTTTCTGAAAAAACAAAAATTAAACTTCATAATAATTCACCACATTTTTTTTTAAATGGAAAAATTAGACAATCTATTAAAAGTAACCATACCTTCTGCTACGTTCCTAGGATGAATGGAAGGGTTGTTGAGACCGTAAATAGGTCCATGCATTAGTTGAAGCGAAGATAGGGGAGGATTGGCACGACTAATGAAATTATTAAGTACATGATTATTCAAGACAATCATAAGGCGGTCGAATAGTAAGGGAAACTCGTTAACTATCTCGTTAATTTTATTTTGATAATAATTCACTAGTTGTATGTTAGTCATCACCATGATTAAAGTGTAGTATAAGAGGAGTAATATATTTTAAGAGTGGAGAGAAGATAGTGAGTTGTGTGGAAATAATTTGTTGGGTAAAAGGTTTAAATAGACAAAATTTTAGGGTTTTCATGTTCTGGCCAATACAACAATAATATAAATAAAAGTAAATAAATCAACAAAACAATAAAAATAATAACTGATTAAATAAAAGATAAGTCAATACTACATAAAAACCGAATAAAACAAATACAATGCATAAATATCCGGTACTAGTTACCCTGATCATGGGTGTCGTAGTTGTAACAACCCGAAAAGTACCCAATTTTTCTAGTAAAATTTCTTAAGGATACTTTCCAGCAAGGTTAAGTTTTTAAAATAGAATTTATTGTTTCGAGTCGTATTTTAAAATTCCGAGTTCGTATTTGGAATTTCTGAGAGATTTCATGAAAATCCCGTTTTTAGTCATCTTTGACTTTTCTTGACTTTTAAGTCGTCTTTTACTTTTCTTGACTTTTTAAAGTCGTCATTGACTTTTCTTGACTTTTAAGTCGTCATAAACTTTTCTTGACTTTTAAGTCATCTTTTACTTTTCTTTACTTTTAAAGTCTAGCTTTGACTTTCGTTGACTTTTTCCGCTCGCCCTGGTAATTTTGAAACCGAAATTTTATTTAAAAAAATACTATTTTTAATTTATTTTTATTAAGATTTATTGGGATTTATGAAAATTTACTATAATTATTTTGAATTTATTTGGAATTAAAGAATAACTTTTACGGTTTTAACCCGAACGTCATTTAACTATTCCCGAGTCATCTAAAATCCCGAAACAAACCCGAAACCCAACTTTGGCATGAGTCACACGCCCATGTCACCTTTTTCCACTCACTTTAGGATATTTTCATTCTTTTTATTAAACTAATAATAATATCTTAGATATTTATAACTTTATCGATCCGTCAACGAAAATTACGCAAATCGTTTACAAAACAGACCCGATTCTTCTAACCTCACACGGCTCCCTCTCCTCTAATAGGACTAGATATTTTCTTTATTTTTCATTACAATAACATAATATCTAGATATTTGATTTAATTAACTTAATATCTAATTAATTATCTTATTATAATAATAAAACCCGAGTCAATTCCGTAACAACAATTTCAAAACCCGACTCCATATTTTCTCTATATGTACACGGCTCACTCACCACACTTACCCACTAACTACCTTTTCATTTTACAATAAATCAAATTAAGATCTAATTAACACTTTCTTTAATCGTTCTTCATCGTTCTTCGTCGTTCTTCGTCGTTCTTCGTCGTTCTTGAGCAAAATCATCATAAAACCCTCATTTCTTATTCACATCCGTCCTAACTTATATTTCTAGAATCTCCTCTTCGCTCTCCATCTTCAAGTACGGTTTATTTTCAATTCCGACAAAATCGTTTTCAACATTTTAATTATGGAAAATTCAAGTTTTAATTCTAACAAATATTTTTCTTGTCATTTCTTATAGGGGAAGATTTTGAAGACGAGTTTGGTGACTCGTATATTTTAGGAGAAGATTAGAAGATGGGTTTCTTATTTTCTTAGTTCTTATTTTTTTTGTGCTACTTGATTTTGCTAGCTAAGGTAACAATTCCGATTTACTCGACGAATTAATGTCACAAATCTTTGGTTTTAGTTCATATTATTGTTACTTATGATTTTTAGTAGTAACATGATAAGTAGTATGATTTATATGTTGTATGGAATTTTTAATATGTTAGTGTTCTTGTCATATTTGTATGATTTATTTATAACCATGATTTTTGTATGAATGATGGTTGAATTGGATGTTAAAATAGTTGTTGATTAATTAAAACATGTTAGAAATAATTTGGTGTGATTGGTGGTGGTGGCCGAATAAGGTGGCCGGAAAAACCAGCCCAAACCGGCCGGTTCAGGCCCGATTCAGGCTGGTTCAGGCCGGTCCAGCCCGGTCTGGATTTGGTCCGGGGATGGTCCTTGGGTGTTGTGTCGATACTTGATTGTTTTGTTGTTGTTTTGACGGGTTTTAAATATGTTAAGCATGCGGGAAATATTAAGAAACGGTTTTTAGTAAAGCCGATCAAATCAGCCCAAATTAGCCCAAATCAGTCCGTGGGCCCAGTCCAGGCCCATGTATTGTCCGGCCCAAATCAGGCCGTGGGTCCCTTCCTTGGTCTTGTGACGGTTTTTGAGTTATTGCCATTTTATCGTGTTTTGTAATATTTAGCAAGTGGGAAATATTAATAAGTAAAATATTTAATTAAAAAGGTTTTTTCATAAAATTATTATTTCTCACATGTTAGAAATTATAAGACGAGATCGTAGTTTAATTGGATATCATTTAAGTCAAGCGGGGTTTTACGTAATATTTAATAATTCACATGTTAGACGTTTTATTAAAATAACATGTAATGAATATGTTGATTTTATGTCTATGTGATAAAGACTCTGTTTCTAGCCGGTTTGACCAAACGAGTTTGGTCAAACTAAGATCTAGTCAGCCCCGTTTTGACTGATGACCCGTCGCGGGACTCGGGTCGGGGATTTGTCTTCAAGTAAGTTGTATTTAATTAATGAATTAGCCTTAGTAGATATGAGGCGATATGATATTAGAATATGATTTATATGCAATTAGTCACATGATAGGAAGTTTTTCCCGTGACTGTTTGATTGTATGATATATGTCGTGTTGACTAAGTACCCATAGAGAATTATGAGTATATGGCGTCTTGACCATTCTAATTCTAACTGAGTATCTTGGACCATGACATTGATAGGCCGTACTATCTTTAACGAGTATATAGTTCACTGCTTGATAGCTTTTGTGTCACGGCCTGGGGGTTTATCTCCAAGTCGGGGCATGGCTGCCTAAGAGTTCCACTTTGGGAATGGAGCCAGCTTAAGTACTAGCCAACTCTGCTTAGGGGGTCGCCTAGTAGAGATTCTTGTGTACTTTTGGTCATGAGACGGGGAATGGAATAGCTGTTGTCGCTAGTTCTGATCAGTCTAGGACTAGGATGTTTTCCTACCTTGTGGTATAGCCTCGAGTTACAGAAGTCGACTATTGACTGTACTAAGAACTTATGCCTGTTTCTAGACGTATTGGTCTTTCATGTTTGATGATTCTATGAATCTTAGAAGGTGAGATGCAAGCCGGCTAAGGTTGATAGAGTTTGGATTACCAGTTGTTAACTGATTCACATGATATTATGTTTGATTAGGGTTTGAGTGTATCATGGCCATGTTAAAGGTAACCTCTGAACTAGCATACCAGCTTCCCTACCTCGTGTTATAGATTAATAACGGTCTCACATCATAGCTTTCATATGCTAGGTTATATGTTAGTTATTTGTTTCATAACATGAAAAGCATATCGTATATGTTAAGTTTTGTATTTTCCATATACATCTCTTTTATGTTATTCCTGTTTTATTAAACTCGACATTTCGTGGCTGGGAGAACTCGGAGTTACTCCCCACTGACTGTGGCTTCCGTGTTTATATTTAATGCGGTTGGCAGGTTTGTGATGCATACTTGGGTACATTGACGAGCTAGCGAGTGAAGTATTTATCTTGGAACTATATTCGGTTCTTAAGATTGTATATTATTATACACTCTTTTATTTCCTATTTTATACGGGAGATATGTCCTCCCCGTTTTTTGGATATTTCTTTTGTATAATATTATTTCCTTTTTGTTATGAACCTTTTTATTTAAGACACCTTTGTTATGTATTCTCATCTTTTATTTAGTTAAATATTTTTTTCTTTCCGCAAATTTGAGGGTGTCACAAGCAAGCTCCTCGAGCTTGGTATACCGAACTCAAGAACTACCTTCTAACCCTTCAATTTAAAAACTCCATTTCGGACCCCTCTCTTTTCATACTCAACACCACTACCACCACATTATTTGTCCTTGTCTATGTCGATGACATAGTTGTCACGGGTCCAAAACCGAACCACATTCGAGCCTTCATTGATGAAATATCCCGTAAGTTCTCCCTTAAAGACCTTGGACCTCTCTCCTTCTTCCTTGGCATTGAAGTAACTCCCACCAACAATGGCCTTTACCTAAATGAAACCAAATATCTAGCCGATCTCCTTCACAAATACAAGATGAGCGAAAGCACACCGGCCACAACACCCACGCTAGCTCACCCGCCACTTCTCCAAGAAACCGACCACCCAATTGAAAATATAACGGATTATCGAGCAATTGTTGGAAGCTTACAATACCTATCCTTAACACGCCCCGACATTGCCTTCCCCGTGAACAAATTAGCTCAATTTCTCACTCACCCAACCTCTCACCATTGGGTAACCCTCAAAAGGCTACTTCGATACCTTAATGGCACCCTTCATCTCGGCATACATCTCCAACACTCCACTCCCCTCACGCTCCATGCTTACTGTGATGCGGATCATGCCGGAAACCCCGACGACTATCTATCCACCACTGGCTATCTGGTCTATCTTGGTCAAAGCCCAATTTCCTGGTCATCGAAAAAGCAGAAAGCTCTTTCCCGCTCCACCACTGAGGCCGAATTCAGAGCGGTCGCCGACACTACAACCGAAGTACTATGGCTCGTCTCTGTCTTACAAGAACTTGGTTTCACTCACTCCTTGTCCCCTGCTATCTATTGCGACAATTTATCAGCAACTCACTACTCGGCCAATCCCGTCTTTCACTCCAGAATGAAGCACCTCGCGCTCTCCTTTCATTTTGTCAAAGAACAGGTGCGCACTGGTTCAGTCCGAAATAACATATCAATGGCACCGACCAACTCGCCGATACACTCACAAAGCCTCTTCCTAAGTCCCGGTTCCTCGAACTGTCATCCAAGATTGGTCTTCGTCTTCGACCGTCCATCTTGCGCGGGAGTATTAGACAAACCAAATCATAATCCTTGATTATGATCCAATATTACCGTATATAGCTAGCTAGTCAAAGATTAGTATATTCTTCCATGATCTTCTCCTTATGTTAAGGAATATGTCTATTATTTGTTACCTAGTTTACTCATATGTACACATTATAAGTAGTATGTAAATCTCCATTGTCAATATACATTACTCATAAACCTTCTCTAAAACCTTACAGAATAAACACACGAATTTCTTAAGAGAGTCAACAATGAGGAGGATACCATGGACGCTTTCGAGTATACTGACAGGGGGGAGGTGGGGGAGGTTAGTTAGAGGATTGTTTACGATATCGAAGCGGAGTTTGACGTCGGAAATGGCGGAGGAGAGAAGGGAATTGTTAGCAATGATGATGTTCTTGAAGTTGGAGTTAAGTAGGGTTTGATGAAGATGGTGTTTGATGAATTTTGAAGAAGTAATTATGGAGTTCCATGTTTTTGAGACACATTTGAAACGATGAAGGGATTTTACAGGGAGTTTTGTCAGGATTTCTGTGATGAGTTCTAATGGTAGAATAAAGATTGGTGGGTCAAATGACAAAGGGCAAGAAAGTAATTATAGGGGGCGGGATGACTAAAATGGGGGGCGAGATATAGCAAACCCCTTTAAATTTCTTCGGAGTGTAATTTGAATTGGGACTTGGGATTAGGAAATTGGGAGTGTCTGATTATAGTGTTGCTATCTACTTTCTCCTTCGACTTTTTTCATTTATTCTTTTAAAACCCCGTGCTCCTCCGCGGCTTTCTTTCTATCTTGGCGCCCGCAATTTAATTAGTAGATATATTGTGTGGGGTTGGAAAACAAGTGAATGAGGCAAGATATACAATATTTCAAGTGATCGTAATAGAACATTGATAAGGCTCGCTTTGTGGTGGACCTCGTAACAGGGCATTTTGGTTTCAGGTTTGCAAGAAAACGCGAGTTGAGCCGCATCATTTCGGATTCAAGTCATTTTCAGGCGTGTTGTTATAAAGTTTGGGGATAAAGATCAGTACGTGATAAAAAAAAAAGTATTCGGATCAGGTTGTAGAAGATCGGGTTATTTCAGGTGTCAGTTATGTCAAGTCTACCTATTGGTAATGCTTACATCAAAGAATAACCGATGTGTTTGAAATAAAGAAAATCATGGGTTATGGTTTGGCTCTCTTTTTAATACGGTTTGACCTTATAGGTTAGGGATGTTTGTAAGTCATAAGAAGTGGTGCTTAACATGTTTACAAACATAATATTTACATTAAGATATTTGGTTATCGGTTGAAAAATACTGGAATTAAAAAATATCTTGATTTAAAAATATTAAAAATAGGTTGTTTATCATATTTTTCTAAGAATGTAGAAATCAAAACTTCCCAAAAAATTTTAATGCCTACATAATGTGAGAAATGACGGCTATACAGGGTCTAAAACAGTACAAATTGGTTAAAATGAGCGATTAAGCCGGACAAATCTCAAAACACTGGTGCAATAAATAATGCATAATTATAGGATTACACCGATCATCCTAAGCTATCGAGTGACTTAACTTTTGTGAAAAGAGAAGAACCGAACTTGGTCGGGGAAAATCTAACTCTAGACTCCTTTGATTTGTATCCTTTAACAATGACCAAGGAAACCCATAATTCGAGTTAAACAATGCCTTGACTAGAGATGAAAGTGGACAAGCAGGTTGTTGGGCCAGCACGACCTATGACCCATTTGATTGGCACGACCACAACACTACACAACACGGGTCGTGGGCTGTACCTAAGTTGATTGTGCATAGCCCACATACGACACGGCGCACCTGTCCGCGGCCAAAATAAAAAGAAATAAGGCTAAAGTGGAAAAATTGATTGGGCACACATAAGCAAGGCGTGGCGGGTCATGCCTAGGCCGCCATTCCATTTCACCGGCATGACACAACACTAAACACGCCTTTATGTGCCTAGGACTTTCCATTTTTCTCCCGCAAGTGCAGTGGGCTGGCACGAGGCACAGCTCGGCCTCACCTACTTCGACTTCTAGCCTTGACAAAAGCAAACAATGATTGATAACTACATTCAAGTCTCACCCTCCTCTTCTCCAAATGAGCAACTACTAAATGGTATAGAACAGCTGGTAGCTGCAAATGATAGACACAGCATGGAGCGTGATGAATAACCGGCTACATTAAACAGGAATGCCTCCAAACTACCCTGGCTTAACTGGAAAAAACAGAAAACACCAATCGGGAATAATGTCCTTCATGCTCATGTCGGGCAGCCACTTGAGAACATCAAAGGTAATTCAACAGAGTGTAAGCCAACAATTCATCCAATTCGTTATGGATGAACCTGTGGACAAATAAGTGTTATTGGAGACGAACGGCAAAGGAGACAGCCCACTGCACCTACCTGTCTGATTTGGGCATACTGATGCTGTTCAAGAGTTTCTAGAAAGGGCCGAGGTGGTTGGGCTCCTAAATAAAGCTAACAACGACATGGACACGTTTTTATATGATGCAGCTAGGATTAGTCATGTTATAATCATCAACATCATGATTGAGCAAGCTTCCGAACTTGCGTTTGAGCTCGACTATATGTCTTGCTGCCGAGACATACCAAGTTATTTGGTACCATTGTTCGACTTACAGGTCTTGCCGCCCTATCCCACAGCGGTCCTTGCGGCCAAACCACTCTTCACGCTGCGGTCCTGTACGGGAACAAAGGTGAGAAAGCTGTAAAACAAATTGTAAACTGAAATTTGCTAGTCAGACATATTAATAAAAACAGTTATTTCATATTCAGTTACCACAATCTACTTCTAAATCAAGACGATCTGCAGTATACATCCAAGACAATAAGGGGCGAACAGCCCTTCACATTGCGATCCTCAACGCCAACTTGAATGTGGTAAAGAGGCTTATATGTACCTATCAAGACAGCAGAGAGATGGTGGACAATTAAGAACAGAACATGGTACAACCAGTACGGGACGTCTCCATACTTTTGAATGGTCTCAAAAAAAGGCAGCTGAATCTTATGGACTCATCAATGAAAAAGACGAAGAGGAAATACCCCTTAATAAGCTGCCTTCACACCCTCTGTTCGCATCTGTGATTGGCGTACAAGCTACCTAAATTCATCAAAGGACACCACATACTGGATGTCGAGGCATTCAACAACAATTTAACGGCAGGGGATATCATTACTAATGAGAACTTTAATCATAGCGTAAGTTTACTACTGTACTAACGATTATGATCCTTGCAACTTTTGCTTCGTGTTGAAGATGATCTTTTTTTTAAGAGAGAAGAGTAACAATATGAAACTTTCTCAATCAACCTCAATATAATGTTATGGCTACTTATTTCATCTGGAATATTTGTAGACTCGATTCATGAAACTGAGCAAGACCCTCCCTAGGGGAGGCGAACAAACAACGACAATGAAAGAAGGGACAATGTTGAAGCAGAAGAGAATCAACTACATAAGCAGAGTAAAAAGGAAAGAAGAGAGAATGAACTACCTCAAAAAAAAGGGGGAGAATCGGCTGGTCGTAGGTCGTAGCAGCCCTGAATCCGTGATAGTAAGAGTATCCTTCACAGCTGCTTTTACAGTACCAAGAGGAATTGATAAAATTCCTGAGGATGACTGAGAAATAGTCGTCCATCACGTTTATGATATCAGACACAATAGCCTTTATGCTCTCGAGTCTAGCTGTGATGTGTCACTTTGCGATTGCAGGAGAAAAGGATATGGCAACTCACGACAGTTAATAAACTGTCCATGATTGCCGAGTATCTACCAGGCTCACCATCACTAATAAACTGGCCATAAACTGTCCATGATTGCAATGAATATAGGGAAGTGCTAATGCCACGAGCACCATCATTAATCCATGGAGTAGTGTGAGAGGTGTGGGTAACAATTAAAAACGCGTTGGAATAGGACATTCAGTACTTTATAAACAGATGAGCAACCTTTTCTGTAACCAATTGGTTTTAGTCTTTTAGAATAAAATCTTAGTAATGACGTGAGGCCGTGAGCGCTATCAACTGTATTAAACTCAAGATATTCCTCCTCAAATATTATCTCAAGACTTAAGTCACAGTCAAGGAAAATCCAACTAAAGATGAAACAGTAAATGATTCAGTGTTATTGGAGACGAACGACAAAGGGGACACCCCATTACACCTAGCTGTCCGGTATGGTCATACCGATGCTGTTCAAGAGTTTTCAAAACGGGCGGAGGTGGTAAGGCTCCTAGGCCCCTGAAAAAAACTAAGTGAAAATTACAAATTGCCACCTAGTATTTATCGTATTTTACAATTTACCACCACGTATTTTGTTTATTACAACTAACCACCTAGTCACCTACACTCCATTGTTTATATCTTATCTCCCACCGTATTTCATTCCCGATCATAACTTCACTTAATTCCTGACTCGTTAAGTAAATAAACTACGAGTATAACATGACCAAAGTAACCTTCTTATATTCCCTCAATCTCACAGTAACCACAAACCACCACCAATACCTCCCGACATCTCCAACCACCAATTATCAGCCACCCACTGATCTCACGGCTTGACCAACGGACACAATCTACTCTTACTCAGTTAGGTCAATCCAATATATATATATATATATATATATATATATATATATATATATATAGGTTGAGCTACTCTCATCTCAATTATGACCATCTTGTTTATGAAATTTCAAAATGCCAATCCAAAATTACATATTACAGATTTACAGCACAGAGCACAGAGCACAGAGCACTTTTCATTTTAATTTTCTAGCATGTTGAACTACTCTTTTAAGCCAATCTCATATAATATGACAGTCTATTATACAAAGAGTAAATAATTTTATGACGACAAAAACAAGTCATATAATGCAGAAACAAAGACTTACAATCCTAATAAATGACAATGCAACTTCTTGGCGAGCCGTTTACCTCTTTTTGAGAGCACCAACAGCGATGGGATTATAGTTTATACACTGATTGTCGATGGTGGAAATACCGGTTAAAAAAAATGACAATGCAACTAACTCCATGAGTGCATACACCAATGCAATTAAAATTTGCATTTGAAGAGTGGAACAATTAATTAGAGTGTACTACTAAGTTTGCATGGTGGAATTACCGGGCAAATCTCCTTTGGCATAGACCTTATTTACTGCATTGTGACAAATATATCACTTACAGTTTAATAGTTGCATGCCAAAGGTGATTCTACCCAGTTATGCATCCATGCATTTATTTAACCATGATTTTGTGAATTAACTTGCTTGTGTATTTATACATGCAATCGAAAAAAAAAACAAAGCACTAAATTTAGCATATCCTTACAAAAAAAACATATTCCACAACATTTGAGTCAACACCAATTTACTCGAGACATAGTTGAACAAAAGTGAGTAAAATCTTTTCTCAAAAAAAAAAAGGAACAAAATCTAGAAACTTTTCCCTTCATTAGGATATACTGATGGCACATTTTTTTTAATGCATATATACTGATGGCACATTCTCTACTTGCTGCTACTTGCAGGCTAAGGTCCTAGAATTCTAGAAAATGTGCTTGTTTAGAGTCTGTTTTTGAGGTCGATACGTCATGCGAAAAAGCTCGATACTAAATCTGGGCGTGACATACTTTATGAGTGTGGATATTTTGAGGCTACGTAACAGCAATTTTGTGGTACTTCTATACCTTCAGGGCCGCTGTTGAATGGGTAAGTTATGCATTCGATTACAGTACAAGATTGTAAGGACTAGAAGGGAGCCACCCCCTAAGCTTATACAGTACAAATTTAAGTTTTAGATACAATACCAATGCATGAATCAGACTAACTGACTAAGTGCATTTGCAATTGAAAAGGCTCGTGGGTTGGGCAGACAACGATAATCCATCGTCACTGCTTGGCACAACTATACAACGGTCTTAAACAAGAACAATTTATCTTGGAAATTTTGTACATAACCCAGCTTAGAATTGACCTCATCACGTTGACAACGATTATGGAAAGCAAAAAAAGGGGGTGAATAAGCCGGTTAATCTTACTGAAAACTTGTAATTAGTGCTGTCACAACAAGTATTCTTTCACAACCATAATAAACAACCAGAAGCCGCAGAGATCCATGGATGCATATGTCTAATTGTGTACCATCAAGATCATACTACGCCATTAGGTAAAACAGCTAAGTATATTACAAGTTACGGAGTACTAACTATGTCCACCGAGAGTAGTACTTATCAGAAAACAAAGCTCTACCAAGTGTTCTTTTAAAACAAAAAGCTACGATATAAATTAACACCTGGCATAGCACACGATGTATCCCCGCAGTAGCCCAAGTGCAATCGCCCGCTAATAAGTATATGCAGCACTGTTCTAAGTTGTTACCAGCTCCACCAATTAGCTTATGAAACAGAGTAGTTACCTCAAAAATCCTGCAGATTACAAACGACGGTCTAAAACCAATTAGCTTGTTTTAATTCAGTGACATTTAGGCAAGATTGGGCAGTTCAAACTCAGTTAAGTTGATAAGAAGACATGATTTTTGACGAATGCAAAGCTCAAATCTAATACTGTCTCAACTAATATGCAGTATACAGAGGCCAGAGCAGTCGGTACAATACGAGAGACAATGCGCTTATACTCCCCTAGATAAATTGTTTCTCATCATGAATACTGAGAAAAGATGGAGGGAAAGAGTATATTGCTAATTACCTTACATAATCTCAAGTTCCTTCGATTGTCACAGCTTAAGCTTGAATCCCGAAGACAGAAAATCATCCCTGAGGTAAAAAAGGACAAGATTTAGGGGATGAATGTATGCATACACATGGACTTCCAAGATCGGAACAATGTTTAAGAACAAGCCATATAGTAATAAACTAATAATCAGGAGTAATGCAAGATATATACTGTATTACGAAATGCATCGATCAAAGTCATTACAATCACACAACTAATTAAGCAGCAAACTCCATTAGCACACTAGCACAAGATGTACATTATTCAGCAAACAATATAAGGGTAACTATTAAGAAGTAACCAGCTGTCCATAGTGTCAAGAAGCTACGAATTGTACGGAGTATTATCTCAGTGCCTCAATGCTCCTGCCTAGGGGGAGGTTGGGGTCGAATATATATAACATTAACCCTATGTGAGAAGCAAATAGTGACTGTTTCCAAATGATCCATGATGAAACATATTAAAATGCATCGACAATGTGCTAGTCTATGATATCGGAAGCATCAAGAGTTTACACTGTTTAACCTATTTTCGCTCTATTCCATCATATTCTGAGGTAATAAGACAGCTATTTGATATACACAAACTTGACAACCAAACACACATAAGACTCCTAAAAACCAAGAAACACAACACTTGAAAGAAACATAAGAGCCAAAAATATAGTTTTTATTACTTGTTAATGGTTTTTTTAGGCCTAATTCCTTCCTTGTTCGAGACCACCTTGTTATTCCCAGCCGAAACAAGGCTCTCCACATAGGTATAAGCCAGATAAAGCGGATGGTCAATTCCCAACCCTTGAATCGGAACTCTCTCGATACTTTTCTTCACCAAATCATACCAACCAAACCAATTACCATCGACCTCAAGCAACACACTCTTGTCATCTTTCGAGTAAGTAATAAGCCTAAAGAACATATTACAGAGCTCAGGCAGTTCAATCTGAAACACCTTAACCCACGACTCTTTCTTCCCACTCACTTTCAATTCCCAAACATCAGCATGCCGATACTTACCCTTAGCCGAGTCTACCTCATCTTTCCGGTACATCACAAGCAAGCACAAGCAACCGCGTATATTTCCCATACTATTCATCACCTTACCAAATTCATAACTTTCCAAAATGGGATAACTTGCAACCGTAAACGTACTTGTCCTAAGATCGAAACATTTAAACGTTATATTGTTAGAATCTTCCGAAATCACAACAAAATACAATAAACTATCATTAACAGCAACAGCATTGGTCCACTGAAGCGAATATGAGACGGTCTCATGATAAACCGATTCCCAACAGTCATTCCGCATACTATAAACAGACGTCTCCATACAAATACCCAAACCTAGGGTGAACCACTGAGCTAACCTAACCACCTTATAATCATCAGTAACACCATCATACCCAAACCCGAGTACAAAAGCTGGTTTACGAGACGGGGCAGGAGGGATTAAACGCTGCGTTTTGTTTGACGGGTTGAATAAACACAAGGTTTCCATAGTAGAGTAAAAAATGAGGACGAGGCCATGGATGGTTTGGGCAATGTCGACAGGGGGGCGATGAGGGATGTCATTTAGAGGATTGTTTACGATGTCGAAGCGGAGTTCGACGTCGGAAATGGCGGAGGAGAGGAGGGAATTGTTGAGCATTATGTTCTTGAAGTTGGAGTTAAGTAGGGTTTGATGAAGATGGTGTTTGATGAATTTTGTGGAAGTAATTATGGAGTTCCATGTTTTTGAGACGCATTTGAAACGATGAAGGGATTTTACAGAGAGTTTTGTGAGAATTTCTGTGATGAGCTCTAATGGTAGAAATTCCGCCATTTTTAGTGTTTTAAGTTTCTTCAGACTTACTTCAATTGGGTCTTATGATTAGGAGGCTGGAGTCCCTTAGATTTTAGGGTTGCTGTCTACTTTCTCTTTCCACTTTCATATATTGACCCTTAAACTAATGTATACATCGTGTGGTGTCGGAATACAAATGAATGAGATAAAATATATTCCCTTCATCCCGATCATTTGTTTACCTAATTGTAGGGGATCATTTGTAGTTATATTTGACACAATTATTAAGGAAATGGTCTCGTGTGGTGTCGGAATACAAATGAATGAGATAAAATATATTCCCTTCATCCCGATCATTTGTTTACCTAATAGTAGGGGATCATTTGTAGTTATATTTGACACGATTATTAAGAAAATGGTAAGAGACCATTTGTGGTTGTATTTGATGACAAGTAGACAATAATCCTATTGGATGATTAAATTACTCATAAATTATCATATTAATATAAAAAGATAAACAAATGAATGAGACGCCATAAAATAAAAATGGTTGATATTAGTCACAAGAAATCGTGAAAGGTGTTTGCTCATCATATTTACACCCTCACAAAACATAATTTTTACGTTACATTCATTTGGTTATTGCTTGAAAAACATAAGAATCGGAAAATCACTCGATGTTATAAAAACTAGATTGTTTGGTTGCCATATATTTTTTGAGAAGTAGAAATGGAAACTCCCCAGAAACTCTTAATGCCTACATATTGTGGAAAAGTGATTACTATATCTTATCTAAAATAAAATAAAAAAAAAGTACAAATTTGTTAAGATGAACAATTAAGCTCGCCAAATTTCAAAACACTGGTGCAATAATTAGTACGTAATGAGAGGATTATGAAGGTTTTCTATAAGTAATTTGAACCCTCAATGGGACTATTGTCCACTTTCATTCAGTAAGTATAACCACAAATGATCCCCTACTCTTTCCTTGGTCTTTGTGTCAAAATGAAAGGACAACAATTGACCGGGACGGAGAGAGTATCCTTTAACAAAGACTAAGAAAACACATAATTTGTATGTACGATCTTGTGGGTCGTACGGTTATGTAAACATTATATTTTACCGCTGCCCAAAAAAAACATAATTGAGTTAAACAACGCCTTGACTAGAAATGGAAGTGCGCACGTAGGTCGTTGGGTCAGCCACTGCCCATGGCCCATTTTAGCACAACACGGGATTAACACGACCACAACATGACACACCATCGGACCATAGGTCGTGGGTCGTGCCTGAGCGGCTGAAGTTTGAGAAAGAAGATTGTGCCTAGCCCACGTACGCCACGACACAAGAAGATTGTGCCCAGCCCACGGTACGTATGCCACGACACACATGGCCTCACCCAAAATACAAAGAAATAAGGAATGACCTTGGCATGCCTAAGCGCGGCACGACACGCCGTGGGCCGCCATTCCATTTCACCGGCACGACACGACAGAACATACCTTTTTGTGCTTAGGCCGTGCCATATTTCTCCCTCAGGCGCGGTAGGCCGGCATGAGGCTCAGCACCACCTACTTCCATCTCTAGCCTTGACAAAAGCAAATAGTGACTGATAATTACATTTAACTCTCACCCTTCTCTTCTCCAAATGAGCAACTACTATATGGTATATAATAGCTGGCAGCTGCAGATGATAGACGCAGCACAGAGCGTGATGAATAACTGGACACATTGCACCTAGAAAGGGCGAGGTGGTTGGGATCCTAGATACAGCTAACAACGACAAGGACACGTTTTTACATGATGCAGCTAGGGTTGGTCATGCAATAATCATAAACGTCCTGATTGAGCAAGCTTCTGAACTTGCGTTTGAGCTCGGCTATATGCCTAATAAGTTTGGTGAGACACCCCTATTTCTTACTGCTGATAGAGGATATACCAAGTCATTTGGTACCATTGTTGGACTTACAGGACTTGCCGCCCTATCCCATAGAGGTCCTTGCGGCCAGACCACTCTTCACGCTGCGGTCCTGTACGGGAACAAAGGTGAAAAAGTTGAAGTTTGTAAACCAGATTGTACACTGAAACTTGCTAGTCAAACACATTAACAAAAACAGTTACTCCCTCCTATTCTGAGCAATGTTCTCCCTTTCCATTTTCGTCTATTCACAATACCTTCCCCTTTCCTTTTTTGGTAAACTTTTATACTTATTTTAATCACATTACCCCACTACAATACCCCCACAATACTCATACTTTATCTTATTTTAATCACCTTACTCCACAACAATAATTATTTTAATCACTCCACTCCACAATAATACCCACAATACATTCCCTCTCTCCAATCACCTTACCCACACTACATTACTTTTGCTTATTTAATTCAAAACCTTAAAATTTGTGACAAATGGGAAGGGGAACAATGGTCTGAATAGGAGGGAGTATTTCATATTCAGTTACCAGAATCTACTTGACTACTTCTATTACTATTTGGTTGAATGTATCTAACAGCTCTTGGATAAAATGCATCAGAATTGTGGATCAGATATTGAAATAGACACTAGCGGTAGCGATTCCCCAATAAAGATTAAGAACGACCATGGTCAAATCCCACTTCACTGTTGGGTGCTCGGAATGTTAAGAAACAGTGTACTATTTCGTGAGCCCTTCTAAATCAAGACGATCAATATAACTTAACAGTATACATCCAAGACAATAAAGGGTCGAACAGCCCTTCACATTGCGATCCTCAACACCAACTTAAAAGCGGCAAAAAGGCTTATATGGTCCTATCAAGACAGCACTGAGATGGTGGACAATAAAGAACAAAACATGGTGCATCTTGCAGCCAGTACCGAGAAGAGTACATTCATCAATTTTATGATATCACTTATCAGACACGATAGCTTTCATGTTGTCGTATCTAAATTTATACTCGTTGGTAGCTTTGATTGTGACATTACAGTCGGGAGTATGTGCTGTCGCATCTCAGACCTTTGCCGATATCATCATAATCATCTACTTAATCTTCTTCTTCTGCCTCACATGTATATTAGGTTACCGGGCATTATGCAATACTGGACTAAAGGTAGCAACAGCGCTCCTGCCTGAATAAAGGTATGATACTTGGTATAAATATTAAATACTCAGAAAATATATACGTAAACTCAAAAATTAAAAGGGTATGAGCTAATACATCTGATGCGTAATCTTTTTTCCCTTGGGCCGAGTTAGGCATGTGTTGATGTACAACAAACCAGAATCTACGCATCAAACTACCCTGCCGTAGAGCTTGTTAATAAATTCCTTCGTCTCAGTCATTTGTATACAAACCAGAATTTACGCAATTACGCATCAAACTAAAGTATGTTTCCCTGTCTCTTGTAACCTGAAATTATCATCACTCACCTCACAGATCATATTTTGATATATTTCCTCCGTCTCAATCATTTGTTTACTTTATTATTTCACAAATTCTCATTTGTGACAGGACGACGGGTCAAATTCCTCTCACAAAGAGCAACTGGGGGACAAATGGAGCACCCCACTTGCCTTGCCACTTACTCTTTGTGAGGGGGATTTGACCCGTCGCAAGCTTGCGACGGATCGTCCGTCACAAGCACAACTTATTGTTATTATTTAGTACGACAAGTATTTTAATCAAAAATAAAACAAAAAATTGATCCAAGGGGAGTATGAATATCACGTTCTCCATAATTAACAAATCATTTTTAACAGCTAGAAATATATTATTATACTCAATTAAACAATTGTTCACCAATAAATTAAACCTCAAATCATGACTGAGGTAAAACAAAATTAGATTTGAATAAACAATTACATTATTTAAAAATAACGCAGATTATCCAGTAAAATAATCAATTCGCATAATTCTGAGCATACGTAAAAATGCAAATTAGGGTTTGAGAAATTATATTAAATTTGAGTAGACAATTACCTATTAATGTTGTCAATGATGCTTTGAGGATACGTCTTGAAAATGGCGGGTGAAGATGCAAATAATGGCGGTGATTCTTTAATATTGACGGTATTCGGAGATTTTGCGACAGTTGTTTCAAAGGCCAAAACTAGACTTGACAAACGTGTCCGGTCAATTTCGTCGGGTTCGAGTCTAGTTAACTCGGGCGGACGAGCTATTTTCGGATTGGTAAGAATTTAGGGGTCAAATAAGGACATAACGGGTCGGATTATTTGGACAAAAATAAAACACTCGAATATATTATCATCAATTTATCATCCTTAGATAAACTTAAATAATGAATTATAACTAGTATATACCCCGTGCAATGAATGCACGGTATATATAGGTTATTATTATTTATAGAAAAATATATTTTAAATTGATAACTCATATTTGAGAAACAATATTAAAGTCATAAAAAGTCATGAAAATGAGTACTTTAAAGAAAAAATATGTTTTTTTCCCACGAAACATATGATATTAGTGTATAATTGTTTACTGTTAATTAGTCGTATTTTTCTGTTGCAACTCTTCATGAAAAAATGAATGAATTTTTTATCATAAAATTCGAATAAAAAAAATATCAACATAAAAAAGTTGAGGTAAACTGTGTAAATTATGAACTATTAACTTTTTATAGATATTTAAATCTAACAGATTAGACCTATTTCTACATACTATGTTATAGAATATAAATATAAGCTCAGCCCAATTATGGGTTTAATGTTTTAGGCGGGAAAATTAGAATTTGACTTAATCTTTTAATAGCGGGGAGATTCCTTTTAGAACGGGTTATGTTGGAGTCTTCAGTATTAACAGTAAAGCAACACATATGGCAACAAACTATACCAAAGTTACAGAAATCAATTACTCCCCCAATCAAGGATAATTGATTGTATTCCCGTAACATTATTTCAATTTCTCAATTATGTAGAGACAATAATGCCTATGTAATCTTCTCACATGATTTATTGTTTGTAAAGGAAATGAATACAGGGAAGATGCTTCTCCAGGGAAAAGCAAACAAGGGAATTTATGAATGGAGCCCACCGAAATCAATATTAAATCTTGCTGCTGTTAAAAACAGAGGACCCACGCCAATTTCGTGGCACCATAAGTTAGGACATCCGTCGTATGATGTACTAAAACTTATTAATAAAACTTTCCCTTTTTCAATTATGGACTCTGACTATTGCAATGCTTGCTGTGTATCAAAGAGCAAAAAGCTCCCTTTCTCTGTCTCGTCTTTTAAGTCTAATACTCCACTTGACCTTGTATTTTCGGACCTATGGACTAGTCCAATAATGTCCCGAGACCACTACAAATATTATGTTATATTCGTTGATCATTTTACCAAATATGTTTGGTTATACCCGTTAAAACGCAAATCTGAAACCACACAAATATTTAATCAGTTTAAAATTCTAGTGGAAAATTATTTTCAAAAACCAATACGTCGTTTTTTTTCTGATAATGGCGGTGAATACGTTAAATTAAACCAATCCCTCCTTACCCATGGGATATCCCATTTTACTACTCCACCGCATACACCTGAACACAATGGATATGCTGAAAGAAGACACCGTCACATTGTCGAAACTGGTCTCGCCCTCCTAAATCACGCAGGTCTTCCAACCTCCTATTGGCCCTTTGCCTTTAGTACAACAACTTATCTTATAAACCGTCTTCCGACCAGAACATTAAATGGAGACTCACCATATTCAAAACTACACAATACAATACCTGACTACACCAAACTATAAAAGTTTGGCTGCCTCTGTTACCCGTGGCTACGACCTTACACCAAACATAAATTAGAAGACCGCTCTATCGCCTGTATTTTCGTTGGTTATTCAACAACCCAAAGTGCTTATCATTGTCTAGATCCCAATACTCACAAAATATATACATCTCGCCATGTAAAATTTATTAACGATGAATATCCGTCTCGCAAAATAAACCCTAACACTTCCGCTGAAAACAGGACAGACGACTGGTGCACACTACACATTCCACTTATCCCACACCCGGAAACTAGCTTGTCACTACCAATGACAAATCCGGGCCCACCTCCTCGCTCTTCCAAACCCTTCACTATAGTCTACTCCAGGCGACCACGCACAACGACGCAACCACCTACCACTGTTATTCCCACCTCAACCACCTCTATCACCGTTAATACAACTTCAAATGAACCACTCTCTTCCGCTGCCCCACCTAATACTACTGTCTCCCGTCCAGAACGCACAAACCCGTCAAGGCTACCTATCACAAAAACAATAACGACTCGACTGGATAATAACATTCGTGTCCCAAACCCTCGCTATGCCAATCTCGCTCATACAACAACGTATTCACAAGATCTACCCAACACCGTCAAACAAGCTCTCATTCTTCCTCACTGGCGTACTGCTATGCAAGAAGAATTTGATGCCCTTACCAGAAACAATACCTGTTCTCTTGTTCCCCGCACTTCATCACAAAATGTTATAGGTTGCAAGTGGGTCTTTCGGAACAAATACAACCCCGATGGTACCCTAAAAAAACACAAGGCACGCACGACTAGTTGCCAAAGGGTTTCATCAAAGACCAGGCATTGATTATAACGAGACCTTCAGTCCAGTCATAAAACCAACAACTGTACGTCTAATTCTTTCTCTAGCAGTCACACAATCTTGGTCTTTGAGACAATTAGATGTTAACAATGCATTTTTACAAGGAACCTTAACAGACGATGTATTTATGATTCAACCACCTGGCTTTGTTGATCAAACGACAACCAACTACGTCTGTAAATTAAACAAAGAAATATATGGCTTAAAACAAGCTCCTCGAGCCTAGTACAACGAATTAAAAACCTATCTTTTAGGCTACGGTTTCAAACAATCCATATCTGATTCATCATTATTTATGCTACAAACCAAAACAACTCATATCTATATGCTTATTTACGTTGACGATATTATCGTCACAGGACCCCATCCCATACAATTACAACACTTCATTGACAAATTATCTCAACGATTCTCATTGAAAGACCTCGGACACTTATCCTATTTCCTAGGAATAGAAGATACACCAAATATACACGGCCTTCACCTAAACCAATCTAAATATGTTTACGACCTCCTTACTAAATACAAAATGATAGATGCTAAACCGAACAACACTCCTATGGCTATAACCCCACTACTCACCCGTGAAGATCACCATCCCATTCACGACCAATCCACATACCGAGCCATTGTTGGGAGCTTACAATACCTCTCTCTAACCAGGCCCGATGTTGCATTTGCTATCAACCGACTCGCTCAATTTCTTCACCATCCCACGACAACTCACTGGACTGCCCTCAAACGTCTTCTGCGCTACCTGCAAGGAACACAAACCTTTGGCTTCCAGTTATATAAAAATTCACCATCTTGCCTTCATGCCTTCTGTGATGCAGATCATGCCGGAGACAAAGATAACTATGTATCCACAACTGGATTCATCATCTACCTTGGGCCTAATCCTATCTCCTGGTCCTCAAAGAAACAACGTGCTCTTGCCCTCTCCACCACAGAAGCAGAATTCCGTGCAATCGCATCCGTCACAACGGGAACTCTCTGGCTCCGCAATCTTCTAACTGAACTACACATTGCAGTCACAAAACCTCCGGCTATCTTGTGTGACAACCTATCCGCCACCATGTACGCCAAAAACTCAGTCTTTCATTCCCGCATGAAACATATGGTCTTGTCTTTTCACTTCGTCAAAGAACAACTGCACCATGGTCAAATACGCATACAACATGTCAACAACAAAGATCAACTAGCAGATATCCTCACAAAGCCACTACATAAACAACAACACATTGAACTACGGAACAAGATTGGACTCACTTCTCGGCCGTCAATCTTGCGGGGGCGTATTAACAGTAAAGCAACACATATGGCAACAAACTATACCAAAGTTACAGAAATCAATTACTCCCCCAATCAAGGATAATTGATTGTATTCACATTGTAAAAATAGAAAGCATCTTTTGTAATTATAGTATATATGCTCTAGGTCATTATACAGTAATGAATATAAATACCCATGTAAACTTTCAGAATAATTAACAATTAACAAAACCTGTAATTCAAAGTCTTATATTCAGTTCATGTGTTGAGTTTAGTACAGGCTGAATTATTTGGGTCAGGCTATTTAGAACAATCAGTATTGTCAGGTTTATTTACAAGGCCACATCTCACCTAAGTGTAAAATTGATGTGGATCACAAGTTGACCTTATATTGGTCAATTGACCAACTGATATTTGTCTTAATCACACAAATGGTGTATTACTTGATACATATTAATCTAAAAGAGACCTACTAATGTTACGATAAATTTGTGTAAAACCATCTTGCACGAGTACTAGTGCAACTCTAAAATGGTACGGATACAAAACTGATTAAGATTTCTAAATTGAATTTGAACTCCTCAAATTTTATATTTGCAAACCAGTCCCTGTTATTAAGACAATTCAACTCAAGTCTCTTGTACAGTAGTTAAATATGCTATCCCAAAAGATCAAGGAAACATATAATTTGTGAACCAAACAACGTTTCACACTAACAAACAATAATGGCTGATAACATAATTCAACTCTCTTCCTCCTCTTCTCGAAACGATCCACAATCAAATGACAGTGAACAGATTGTAGCAGCAGCGAGTGTGAATGGTAGACGCGGCATGGTGCGTGACGTATACCTGGCTGCAGAAGACGGGAAAGTCGAGAAATTGCGATGGCTTAACTGGAAGCATCAGAAAACTCCAACTGGAAATAATGTCCTCCATGTTCATGTTGGGAAGCGACTTGCGAAGGTCAGTGGTAGTTTAGCAGAGAATGTAAACCTACGATTCATCCGATATGTTTTGGATGAAACAGTAGATGATTCAGTGTTGTTGGGGACAAATGACAGAGGAGACACCCCGTTGCACTTAGCTGTTCGGCTTGGGCATACTGATGCTGTTCAAGAGTTTCTGAAACGGCCTGAGGTGGATGGGATCCTGAATAAAGCTAACAATGACATGGACACGATTTTGCATGATGCGGCTAGGGTCGGCCATGCTATAATCATAAACATCCTGATTGAGCAATCTTCTGAACTTGAACTTGCGCTTCAGCTCGACCATATGCCTAATAAGTTTGGTGAGACTCCCCTTTTCCTTGCTGCTGAGAGAGGATATACCAAGTCATTTGACGCCATTGTTCAAATTACCGATCTTGCTGCCCTAGCACACAGAGGTCCTTGCGGTCAAACAGCTCTTCACGCTTCAGTCTTGTACGGAAACAAAGGTAACTGAGCAATAACAGTCGTTTAACTATTCATTTACGAAATTTAACTCCAGTAACAACCTGTTGAGTGTCGCTATTAATATCTAACAGTTCTTGAATGAATGCATCAGATATTGTTGAGCAGATACTTGAAATAGACACTAGTTGTTCCCTGATCAGGATTCAGAACGACCGTGGTCAAACCCCACTTCACTGTTGCGCTGCTCGTAACATCAAGAAACAACATACTATTTTTCGTGCGCTACTAAACCATGACGATCAGTGCAATTCAGCAGCATACCTGCAAGACAACGAAGGGAAAACACCCTTCACATTGCGACTCTCAATTTCAACTATAAAGTCGTAAAGATGCTAATAAATTCTTATCCCGACTGCACTGAGATGGTGGACAATAAAGGGCAGAATGTGGTGCATCTTGCAGCCAATTCTGGACGTCTCGATACATTTAAATGGTTCCTAAAAAAGGCACCTAAGTGTGACAGGCTTGTCAACGAGAAAGACAAAGACGGAAATACTCCTCTGCATGTTTTTGCTGCCTCCACACCCACTATTTTCGTCTGTGATTGGCGCAACAAGCTACCGAAATTCATCAAGCAACACTATGAACTCGACGTCAACGCATTCAACAACGACAATTTAACTGCCGGAGAGATCTTTGCTTCTAATGACAATTTTAATCATGTCGTAAGTTTTCTGGAATTATAAAGTGTGTTACTTGTTTGTTTCTGATGATGACAGTCCATATTATCAATTTGCTCCTATCGCTATATTTTAGACCCAGTACACGAAACTAAGCAAGACGCTCCCGTGGGGAATGCGAACAAACAATGGAGATGAACGAACACAACATGGCGAAAGGGAAGAGACAGTCAACAATAGACAAGAGAATGTAAGCAGGGTAAAAGGAGAAGAAGAAAGAGCGAGCCATCTCCGAAAAGCAGGGGAAACTCGACTGGTTGTCGCTGCCCTAATAGTAACAGTATCTTTCGCAGCTGGATTTACAGTGCCGGGTGGATTAAATCAAACTCCTGGAGATAGTATAGGCAAGGCAGTGCTCACTAAGACGTCCAACTTCGTTCAGTTTATGATATGGGACACGATAGCCTTTACGCTGTCGAGTCTTGCTGTAATGTGTTACTTCACAATTGCAGCAGAAAAGGATGCTGCAACTGTTATTAGATTATCAATGACTGCAGAGTTTCTCAGCTCGATTTCATTGAGCGCGTTGATGGTGGCATTCCAGACAGGAGTATCTGCTGTTGTATCCTTGTCTCTTAATATTGTCATCTCGATCATTATCCTCATATCACTTTTCTGCTACGCGGTTCTATTTGATCAAAGTTACCGGAAAGAATGGAAGAAATGGAGAAGAGAATCCCTGAAGAGCGGTCCTGAATCTGGGGATTGAGTCTGTCAATGTTGTTGTTTATTATCCATACACGCCGATGCGGAGGATATTAGTTTCATTTATTAGTTTAAACTTTTGTTTGAGATGATTTTCTAACATGGTTTGAGATTTCAATGACCCTAAGATCCGAAGTTCAAATCTTGGAAGACACCGATTCTCACATGTTGTGCAGTGACACAAAGGAAACCACATACTCTATCTTGGCAGTGTGCAATGGTCCAAGACCGATTTTGGTCCGGTCCGATCCAATTTTCCGAGCTCGAAAAACCAAACATAAATTTTAATCATCAATTAGCAAAGCATCTTCTTAACTAATGTTTATAGACAAGTGGAAAAAACAAAGAGCACCTAATATTATCCTAATTAATTAGAAACCAAATATTAATAATGTTACAGAAACGTTATTCTTATACTTGGCTTATGAATTCTCTCAACTTTGTATACTCACAGTTTAAATCTCATATGTCATTCCAACCTTGAGCAACCTCTTCCTAGGAATATCAAGAGTTTTATCAGTTTGTCTCAAATTTCTCTTTATGAAGTTATATGCCAAATCGATCACAATCCTCTTTCCAAACCCGGCTCCTTTGCCGGAGATAATCTCGCTCTCCCCCATCATATGTACAATCCCGTCACGAGAAGCTTTCTCGATCACTTCCATTTCTTTTTCCAACTCTTGTTCTTCGTTCATCTTCGTTGTTTCTTCTTCATTCTCGCTATTTCGAATGTAGTCGTGGTCCGGCTCCTCGACTGTCTCTACAATGTCGTCGTACTGTCGTTGCTCAACTTGGTTATTCCTAACTTGAAACCAAAAATCTTCCATCATAAATTCCTTAAGCCTTTCGACTAGGAGCCGTTCAAAGGGTTCAACTTCATTTCGACCATCAGTATATCCATACCGTACCACACACCGGAAGACGTATAGTTCCCTCGGATTCACCCTACGGAACAGAAAACGCTCCTCGGGTGGAACTGTACTAATCGGAAGTGACTTGATAGACGCCAACACAACTACCGACTGTAATGCTGGGACATTCCCAAGATAATGCTCGAAAATAGGAGGAATTCCATGAACGAGCTCAGAATAAAAGATGGCCATCCCAGGAATTCGACAGAAATTGCTGTGACTCGTTATCTCCCTTAATGTTTCAGGTGATACTTTGTTCTCGACTTCATAATAGTACTTTTTTCGGTACACGTAGTTCCAAATGTACATTACAGATAGTAGAAGGCACGCGAAGGCTATCGGAAAATATCCTCCATGTGGGAACTTGTAGAACACTGATGTCAAGTAAAGTAATTCGACCGACATTATGCAGCATATGTACAATAACACTAATGCAATGTTCTTTTTCCATATTACTAGCATCACCAAAATCATGAACGACGATGTGATTGTTTCAGCAAACACCACAGCAATTCCTGCATTTTGTGGATAATTTCGTTAGAAACGTCCTATCTTGTAACGGTACTACTTGTAAAGTGGAATCAGGGAGCTTACCATATGCATTTCCGATCTTTTCTGTAGTTCTAAAAGCCAGAGTGACGAGAACACTAGCAATCATGATGATGTAGTTCACTTCCGGGATATAAACCTGGCCTTCAAAGGTGTCTGAAGTGTGGACGATAGTGACCCGAGGGAAGCATCCGAGAGCCAGAGACTGTTGAATGATGGAGAAAGTACCAGAAATCATAGCTTGGCTTGCTATAATCGCTGCAAGAACCGCTACCACAAACATCGGCCAGTACAATGGACCTGCAGAAAACAAGAGTCGATTTAGAATGGCGTAAACCAGAAACAGTAAAAACAGGACAGCAATATTAATACCAATCTAGTATTAACTAACCTGGTATGGCCTTGTAGAAGGTATCAGTGACGACATCTTTGTGCAACCGGAGGAAAGACGCTTGGCCGGAGTAAGTTAGCATAAGCGCAGGGTATACAATTGCAGACATACTTATTTGGATAGACTTTACAGAAAAGTGTCCAACATCAGCAAATAATGCTTCAGTCCCTGCAGCATTCAAATTAATAGTTGTCACTACTTACTTATGATTCGGTCATTCGGATCTCATTTTAGTCGAACATAGCATCATATAGTTTAGATGGATAACCTGTGACGCAAAGGACAACGCCACCAAGGGAGATCCAAGCATCTTTTCCATTCCGTCTGAAGTACTCAATGATGTGCCATGGATTGACCGCCTTGATAACAGTAGGATCATATTTAATGAAATTGTAAAGTCCAATTCCAGCATTCATTATGAACCAAATGCTCACAATTGGCGCGAAACTGTATCCCACTTTGTCTGTCCCAAATCTTTGGACCGAGAATAGCAAAATCAAGATGGCAACCGATATCCACACTACTCTTCCTTCCGTAAAAGTAGATGCTGAAGCTTCTTTTAACCCGCTGACAGCCGATAAAACTGCGAAACAAAATAAAGTTAGAAAACTATAGTAACCATAAGTTACATTCATTGTTAAGATATAAAATAAACGGAAAATAAAGCGAACCTGAGATGGAGGGGGTGAGAACACCATCACCGATAACCAAGGATGTCGAAAGCATGGTTACGACCAAAAGAATGTATTTGGCAACAATGCTATTTTCTAACAAGTTTTTAAGCTTCAAAGACAATCCTAAGTGATGGCTTGGCAACTGCAATTGATAGTTTGAGACTTGTTGATCTTCAACTTGTGTACTTGGAAGTAATCCTACCTTTGCATTTCTACATAGTAAAGAATACAATGCAAATGTTCCTCCTATAATTTACCAATTTATTGTTGTTAGTACAAAAATATCAACAATTTTCCTATGTTACATACATGTAAGTATGTTACACTTGAATTTGTCTGAAATTTTTTTCATAATTTGAATTACAATAATTCTGGTTTAAGAAGGGATTGTCCATCTTAAACATGAAACGGGTCCAACCCGATAGTTGAGACAAAAAGTAGAATGTCAGGGAAATTGAAGAAACACAGTAGTCTCACACGTGAGTGTTGTTCCACATCGATAAATGAGGAGACAGTTTATCCCTTTGTAAGCTAAGTGGCTACTCTCTTTTACCAATTGGTTTTAGAGTGGAATCTCTTATGGGTCATTGGGCTATCTTTTGGGTCTGGTCAAGTTGAAATACGTTTCGGGTCAACTCGCTTACGAGTCGGGTCGAGTTTACCTTAATCGGGTTTTGTTGGGTTATGAGTCATCATCGGGTCGGTCAGGCCGGTTTTCGTATGCAACATTTTCCGGGTTTTACCGTGTCGGGTTTGCTTGGGCTTTGGGTCGGGTCAAGCTTGTCGGCTTTAGTTGTATTTATGTACTCCGTACTAAATTTTATTTAACAAATTTGATAGAAGTAGTTGTTTACATTTATAGACTACAGCTGACCTATTTAAATATCAAAAAATGTCTTTAATTATTATAAAATCGAAGTAATCCATTAACTTTTTTAAGGCTACATAAAAGAAAAAATAAGAATACAAGAAATAAAAAATTGATGAATTTTTTTTTTTTTAAATAAGATCAAGCTTAAAAAAATAGAAATTAAATACTATTGAATTGAACACATGACATTTATAAGGCCGTTTTAATTGACGTAGTGATATTATATGAGAAAAGTAAACAATTTTTGTTTGAGACAAAGTATGATGCATATAATTGACATCTTGCAACTGAAAGCTGGCCCACAAAGTCGTCAAATTATTTGGTAAGATTCAGTTAATATCAGTCCAGTAGTACCCAAATTGGATCACCCCATCTTAGTATATTCTTGAATCAATTGAATTAAATAATATTATTAATTAAACTAAATAATACGGAGTATTATTAATATGGACAAGTTTGACTAAACGTAGGCAAATTGACAAAAATAAAAAATACTTATAATGGGCATGCTTTTCCATATACGGATTTTACTCTTTCACATACGTCTTTTACAAGTATAGCCTTGTCATTTTTCTTATGATTACAAGTATACTCATATAATCCATATATTAGTATTAGTCACACTTGTCATTTCTAATTATAAATAAATTCGTACTAATATAATGAATATTCGACAATTAATTACTTGGGTTATTGGGTGTAAACTCATTAAATTGCAATTGATTAATCCATCATATTTCTTGAATCAATTGAATTGAATTAAATAATAAAATTGGACAAGATTGACTAATTAAAAGCAAATTATTACTAGTAGATAATCAAACAAAATTTCCATAGTGACCCAGTACGCCAAGTCGCCAACCACTTAACAACAAAATAGAGCTTACTAATCAAACTTGTCATTTTCTAATTCTTACTTATTAAAAGAACAATTACACTGCTTACTTGGCAAACAACCCTTAGAAATAAGACTTTTTAAGGAACCACTTTATTATGAAATTTAATTATTTGGAATTGCAACATTGTATCCGTTTAACAATGACTTTATCTGTCTTTAAATATCTATTTAAATCATGCCGAGTTAATTAAGTACGAAAATTGTAAATGACTTTATATTTAAATAGATAACATATAAACTAAATTATTTAACCGTACTCAGTGAAAAAAAGAAGTAAGGTAAAACTTGGAAGTATGACCATTTAAATGATGTAATTTACGAGACCGTCAAATTTTAAGGGAAATAATTTAATACTCAATTTTCGCATTTATATAAGAAATTTATTAAAAAGCAGCGACAAAGGATTAAAACCCAAATTCTTGAACTACGAAATAATGTATGAAGATATTTAAGTTAAAAAGACTAAAGATTTAAAACTCGAAAAAATATCGAAATTAAAGAAATACGTTAAATTAAAACAAAATGAAAAAATTTATAGAGAACGTAAATTATTTTCTTCAAAAATTATTCAGATGTGACTTTAGTACTTATAAAAATACCAAATTACAATGTTAAAGAGTGAAAAGATAAATAATTTGTAAGATATACGTCCTCGAATACCAATGTGAATTTACATATACTTAAGTGTAAAATAATTGTATATACACGGTTGATTACACTAGCCATATTAGCACATCGATTTAACTTATCTAATGATGTATCTATTTATTATTTCACGGGACGGGTGTCATAAATATTTAGATTAGATTAGCCCATATTATACACTATGAATTGAACTACAAAGAGTTTATTTAATTCTGTATCCACTTATACTTTTTCACGACATATTGCACATATACTGCAACGTTTGTAATATATATTATATTTTTAAATTACAAGTACGTACTTCGTAGGAGTCTACAACATGTACCTAATACAAGAACGAAAGATTTTACATGTAACAATCGTATTCCGTTGATCAAATATGTTAATATATTTTGAATGTCAAATCGTTAAGTTTTAAGATATATGTTTTGAAATATTTTGAATTTAAATGTGAAATAAATTATTGAGACGAATAGAGTAGCAGGGTACTAGTATATGAATACTCCGTATTTAGCAAATCTTTTGCTAGTAGATTTATAAATACTTTTTAATTAAAGTTGGTTTCAAGTTATAATTAAATACAGAGTATGTGAGTAAAATACAAAGACACATAAAGTTACCTTTATTAATACAGAGTACAAAGCAAGGCACGAAGAATACTTTTATCATTTATTAAAACGATAATAAAAGAATTGAAAAAGTAAATAACCAAGAGGATGAAAATGACGAACATACCCTTGCCATTATCGTTGGCCCGCAAGACGATGAAGACGTACTTAATCAAGGGTAGTAAAGTAATTGTGTAGTAGATTAGGGAAAGAACACCCAAGATGTCGTTTGTGTCTTTAATCCCATTTGGGAAGGTACTTCCAAACACGTACAACGGCGACGTTCCAATGTCTCCATATATTACACCAAGACTTTGGAATGCAAGTGATAATATTACTGCCCAACTCATTTCCTATATATTCATCCACAAATTGACAATTAATCATTAAATTAAATTCATCTTATTTTTTTTTACAATAAATTAGCAAAAAAAAATTAAAGAAAAATCACTTAATATTGTATAAAAAGATTATTGTTATATGCTTATGAATGTTATGATCTACGGAGTGGTTATTATTATGATTATTATTATTATTACAAAATGAGACGCGTGTATGATATAAAAAATGGAAAATTACTGTTATACTTTATGCTATATACAGGTATATTCAAAATACGATTTTAATTTAACATGCTATCACAACATAGTAAGGTGTATACATTAATAATCAACTTAATTATTGACTGTATTAGTGAAATATATATAGTACTCCGTATTAATTTTTTTTCTCTCATAAAAAATTTATCGTAAAATCATTTATTGTGTGGTCCTTGTAACCAATTTGATCATTTCACTAATAATCATGTTATTTTTAGAAGAAGAACATTAAACATGCAATTGCACCTATATATAGTCCTACATTTGGACCCAAAAAAGTCCTAGATTTCTTAGAATCCTATGAAGAAACCAAAATTCCACGAGTAATAAAACTAGAAAAGGCGGCCAAAAGTCCAAGAGCAACTCCAATGACAAGCTACAAGACCTTGTAGCTTGCTTTGACACTTCTTTTTTCCGAGCAATAATGCTTTCAGGCTACAATACACTCCAATGGGCAATGGTAAGCTACACATGATTTAGCCTACAAAGTCCCACATAACAAAAAAAAGTATTGTAGTATAAATTATTTAATTGTTTTTTATTTACTTATTTTATTTCAAGTTATGTAGCTTGACAAAGCTACATATGCTTATAAGCACGAAGTTACTTTTGTACTCCAATGGTTAGCATACCGCTTGACAATTTACGTTAATTGCAAGCAGGTTCTTAAATGCAACCATTGGAGTTCCTCTAATAATCATGGAGAAACTAACAAAACAAGAAAAAGGCATACAAATATTACTAAGTCCAAGTTTTTTTTTTTGGTGAAAAAGTTTCCTTAAAACTTTCGAAAATTATTTAATCTGAAGTTTCAATTTTGTAGTTTGCACTTACGGTTTTTCTAACATGCATGTTAAGAAAACCAAAAGAGAAGGCATCAAATGATATTTTTATTGGAAATTAAATTTGTAATATTTAATACTTTTCTTTTTTATTTCATATCATGTGTTCACTTTACACATGTTATATATAATTGTTGCACTTATACACCTCTTGCACAACATATTATATCAACAACAAATCCATGCATAAAACATCCTCATTTATACGATCTATTTTAGGATTAGTCTCTTTCACATATGAAATGTCACTAATAACGTAGTCATACGAGCTATAAATTTTGTTAAATACAATCTAGGCCTTGATTAAGGAGTACAACGAACTCCGTCTACAATGAGAAATACTCGTATCCTCCAGAATGACGTCCTCCTTACACGCACTAGTCAAAGGAGGAGGCCAGGACTTCCTCATTTCTATTTTGATCCTCTTCCTTTAAGAGTAAGAGGGCGTCCTTTCAAAGGACACAAGTATTTCTCGACTATTATGCACAAAAAGATGCATGATCGATGACATGGTACCTCTGGTGTATAACGTACATATCCCGAAATTAAAAAAAAAACTATTGTAAACGTAAAAATAATAAAAAGAAATACCTTGGAGCCATGAGCATGGTGACCTTTAACACTAGAAGATTCAAGATCGAGGGAGTCATAACGACGTAGTTTTGTCTTCCCTTTAACTTGGATATATTTTTCTTCTTCATTAGTTGTGCTTGTATTATTTTCTTCTATTGTCATTTTTTTTCAAAGAAAATGATCAATATTCATGGGAAGAAGGTGAGGGTATTTAAAGGGTTTTATTTCCAGCAAGTATGGGCCCACCTGTAAGGAAATATTTAATTAAGTCAAAGAAATTTTGTTTTATTAGTGAATTATTACAAGGAGGTTTCCCATTTAAGAAATTCTAGGAAGTAGTTCGTTGAAAGAAAATGATAAATACAACCCTTATGGCTATATTTAAAGAGGTAAAAGAGGAAATATTCACTTAATATTATCATTAATTGCATAAGTTTTTGTACAATTTTGACATAATTTCTTATATTAATACCATATATAGAAGTTTTTAACTTCTTAAATAATGTCAGCTACGTTTATACAATACCAATAATATTTTAAACTTTTTTTTGTCGACTACGTGTCATGTGAATGATTACCAGATGAATAATATACGACGACTACAGGTTAATATTATCATTTAATCAAATAAAAAACTACATTGAATCTATAGTTTCTAATATGGGACTAGTATATCTGTAGATGTTCCGTGTCCACCAGCTAGAAGAACTCCACTACTCCAGTCTACCCTATCTTTGATTACGCGTCCTTTAGATGAACAATTTATATGCCTACTCTTGAGTCTTGATTAGATTTACCTAGTGGTGTACTCGGGCCCGGAAGAAGGCGGGCCAGGCTCTTCCCAATAAGCCCGAGCCTGGCTATGGTGTGACTCGGGCTTGTTGGAATAGAACGGGGCGGGACGGGCTACTGGGGTGTGACTCGGGCTCGGACCCGAGGCCAGCCAAGGGCGAGTCGGGCTTCACATAATTTTTTTCCTAAAATGGACGGGACAAGTAGGGTTAGGCTGCAAAAATAGAACCCGGTCACGACCTGTTTATTGAGCGGGCTAGGCCGAAATGACCCGCCCATTTCGCCATGTACAAACTTACCCCGTTTAGGATTTAATTTAACGGAAAATTCACATGCTACCCCTGAGGTTTGCCATTTTGCACGAAATACCCAAAATTTTGATTTAGAAAACTTTAAGATGTCATAACGCGTGTTTACGAGATCATAAAGTGACGATTTTTTTTTTTCAAATCGATCATCTTTCCGAGAACTACGATTTGAAAAAAAAAATTATTGTATTTGGATCCCGTAGCTAGGAGTTATTGCATGTCAAAGTTTTTTTGACCGAACAAACTTTGAGCGAGCATATCTCTTGGTTACGAATTCCGAACTCGACAAATTTTTTTTTTCAAATCGTAGTACTTGGAAAGACAATCGATTTGAAAAAAAAAAATCGTCACTTTCTGATCTCGTAAACACGAGTTATGACCTCTTAAAGTTTTCTAGATCAAAATTTTGGGTATTTCGTGCAAAATGGCAAACCTCAAGGGTACCATGTGAATTTTCCGTTTAATTTATCAATTTAATAATAATAATCTACGGAGTAGTAAAATTTGGCATGCAAAAGGCGTACTCAAATTGGCTTGATTTATCATTTAAAATACATATAATATATAATTCTATTTTATCATCCTCTATATACTAAAAAAAAGTTAATTCATAATTTTTCCCTCCAAAAAACATATTTTTAAATAAGGAAACTATTACGTTTTAAGTGTATATACTAAATAAGGAGATTAATAATTATAATTTATTTTATTAATTATTATCTTTTCATTAAAACTTAAATATAAATGATATAAAATGATGCACTATTAAATCTTTTATTGATGATATTATTTGAAAATGACTTGACCTTTATTACGTATAAAAAAAACTTTAAATCGTTTTTATTATTTTCATGACAACAAAAATTTGAGAGTATTTATAAATTGGAATCATAGCTTTGTGTTACAACAAAAAAAAATTAAAATACCATTTCGGCATATTACTCAAATCATTTGGATTAAATTTCAGTTTTAATTTTTTTTCCTCAAAACAATAACTAGAAAAATGAACAATATGAGATACCACTATTATATAAATATCTAATTAAAAAAAAAATATATATATCATGTATTAATCATGGGGTCTAAACCAGTAAAAAATTAATTAAACTAGTTATTCTTGCAAAAAAAAATCTTATGTATAAATCCTACTCCTGTGAGTCCTGTCTCAACAGCACAAGTGATCTACA
This sequence comes from Heliosperma pusillum, assembly GCA_022085475.1. Lineage (NCBI taxonomy): Eukaryota > Viridiplantae > Streptophyta > Magnoliopsida > Caryophyllales > Caryophyllaceae > Heliosperma > Heliosperma pusillum. The sequence goes on from JAIUZE010005838.1 coordinate 81,224, forward strand.
AGACCACAAATCTACAATGAATATTCTCAAATTTTGACCTGCCTAAGATTATCATAATATGTAAAGTTATGTTATACTTCTCTGATTCTAGTTCAAATGTGGATTTTCAAAGTATTAGTTGAACACAAATTCTCATTAAAGACGGATCGATCCGTCTTAAATTTAAGACTGGTTAAATCCCCTTTATAAAGGGCAAATGGGGACGTGGGGTGCAACCGTGCAATAATTAGGTGGGTGGCAAATGAAGCCCCATACTTGTCCCTTTACTTATCCTTTATAAGAGGGATTTAACCTGTTTTAAACTTAAAACGGGTCAATCCGTCTTCAATGAGATTTTCTGTTAATTGAATACTCAAATAAGTTAATTCTTGTTCAATTAAATGAGTATTCTAGTGCTAGCACCTTGGTAACTTAATTTGTTGCGAACCTAGTCTTACAATTATTGGATATTCAGTGTTGTAAAGTGTCCCACCATCATCTTTTACAAGGTTTCTATTAAAATGGCTAATTCTTATTCTATTTGTGTCAAGTGTACTTGACATAACACGTGTTTAATACTCTTCTTGTTCAATTAAATGAGTTTTTTTTTGTGTAATCCAGATATTTACCGTCAACAATAATGTACGGAGTATAATTTTTGTAAAGCTGTGTATTTCAAAAGTTAAACGGCTGATCATAGTAAATACACTTCTCCGTATTAATCATTCAGTAGGTCTTGCTTAAGACGGGTCGGATCTTGCAACGGGTATTTTGTGAGAGGAAATGGGTAGAGGGGACAAGGTGGGCACCCCCCATGTGCTCTCCACTCACCCTTGATGGGTATTTTGTGAGAGAATATGGTATCCGTCTTAAATAAGAATTTGTGTTAATCATTTGTTGTCTATTGTTGTTTGCACAAATACGAAGGAATTGTAAGTGACGGTCTATCAAGCTAATACAATATTATTATTTTATCCAGTTGACACTTTTTACCTATAAACTTGCCAAAAGTAGAAATAAATAACAATTCACTAATTTACCTCAAAAGTCAAAATAGAAATAGATAACAAATACTCCCTCCGTTTCGGTCATTTATTTCATTTTAGGGTGTCTCATTCATTTGTTTACCTTTCTATATTAAGACTACTTACTGCGCACTTGTCATCTAATGCCCTTACCAACAAATAACCCATCCCTTTTTCTTAATCTTTGTGTCAAAACTCAAAAGGTAAACAAATGACCGGAAGAAGTATTAAATAATGACTTGCATTGCCAACACCATGTAGAATTAGTGTCTTTGTGTCGTACTGTCGTCCCAAATCCGGCAATATTGGAGTACTTTGTCCTCAAAACCACAATAATGTTATTTAGAACAGTAGGTCTTGCTTAAGACGGGTCGGATCTTGCAACGGGTATTCTGTGAGAGAAAATGGGTAGAGGGGACAAGGTGGGCACCCCCCATGTGCTCTCCACTCACCCTTGATGGGTATTTTGTGAGAGAATATGGTATCCGTTTTAAACTTAAGACGGATACCTCCGTCTTAAATAAGAATTTGTGTATTTAGAATAAAGTCTCGACTTACAACTAGCTTCAAACACAAATAATAATAGTAATAATTAATTAATTTATTGGTTTTTAATAGCAATATTTTACTAAACTAAATATGCAAGTGGAAAGGACAAGTGGCCAACTAGCTTCAAACACAAATATTTTACTTAACTAAATAAACTCGTCACTCATTAACTTAAGCACAAATTCGCATTGAAGATGACCACTATCTGTCCAAGTTGAAGACTGATTGTGCCCCTTTCACAATATGAAAGTGGAGAGGGCAAGTAACGGGTAAATAGATCTCCCCACTTACCTATTATGAAATGGGCACTATTTATCTTCAGCTTATGACGAATAGTGTCCGTTTTCTAACGGAAGTGTTTAGGAGTATTAATTTTTAAATTACTGGTGAAATCAAATGATTAATGAGTGTGATAAAGTGTGACGTTCAAATATACCATATTTGTGGAATCGTGGAGGAATCTAATTGTACGTCGACCAATTTGACTCACATGAAAAATTAATAATAAAAAAAGTGGCTGCTATTCTTCTGCTACTAAATGGACCGCTAATAATAAGACTTCCTTAACTGCAATAGTCAAAACCCGAGGTCCCATACTTCACCTATTCAATTCACATTGCTCATAAGTCATCACCACTTGCCTTAATAATATCTACGACTTTCGTTATATCGGTTTTCTTAACGTATATTTTAATAATAGATATAAAAAAAAAACGGAAAATTCACGTGTTACCCCTAAACTTTGTCATTTTGCACATGGTACGCTGTATTTTAAGTTTGTGCACATGTCACCCTTCACGTTTTACTTTTATGCACAACATGTCCTTTTCGTCGCTTTAAAAAACTTCAATTGAGCATAACCCTTGCACCGGAATTCGGATTTGCCCAATTTTTTGTCCTAAAAACATTTTCTTGTCATAATCTACGATTTGTGAAAAAAAATTGTCGAGTAATATTTTCTAACGTTTTTTTTCTAACGAAACCTAAAATCGTCCATTAATTCGGTCTTAAATTTCCGAATGACCGTTTTTTGTTTGATCAAATTATAGATATCGAAGAGTTAATCAATTTAAAATTTTGTTTTGGCAAATTCTGATTTCTGGTTTAAGATTTACGCTCATTTGAAAATCTTAAGAACGATAGAAAGAGCATGTCATACTTAAAAATCAAACCTCAAGGTTACTATGTGCACAAAATTAAAAAAATGTATACCACGTGCAAAATGACAAAGTTTAGGGGTACCACGTGAATTTTCCGAAAAAAAAATTAAACTAAGTTTTTTTTTATTGGTATAGTATAAATGAATTACTCCACAATACTTACTTTTTTCATTATGTCTTTTTCTAATACCACAAATAGGTATATAAAATTATATCTCCAGTGATATAATAGCATTGTACAACCAGTATAAATTTATTCAAGTTTATGTGTATTTTTTTTCTAAGCTTGTTTAAAGTTTAGTTTTTTGAATGTGCTCATACATTTTACAGTAAAGTTCATAATCTATACAACAAAGCTCAAAAACTTTATTATACAGCTCAGACACTACACACACCACCAGTTGTACTATACAACTAGTTCTATAATCTATGAGTTGTTCTTATACACTGACACACATTAGAAAAACCTTTTTTTCATTTAGACATAGATTCTACGAGGAAAAATCTCTCTTTAACACACCTTACTACGGAGTATATCAAAAGCAAAAAAGAATTATGATTAAAGACAAAGTACTGAGGAAATCAAAACTACTAAATTTTTATGAACCCTTAGAAAACTGGACCAAAAATTTCCATATTATGCCCGATTCAGCTAAGTATTTTATGGGTACATTTTTCGTCTTAATTCATTGTAAAATGTAAGTCGAGACCATACTACAGTTTATTCTTTAAACATACTACGAAGTATTTAATTAATGAATTGATTTTAAGATTCTATTATGCCATACAAAAACAATAATAGTACAATTTATCTCATTGATTTAATTGATTTTTATTGTGCCATACAAAAATAATAATAATACTCCGTATAATTTATCTCAGTGCTTTAATGGCTCCCGCAAACTAACAAATGCTACTATGCCATGACTTTTGCATTGATATTTAAAGGTGTGTATTGAGTACACTTGATGACATGCACGGCTGGAAGCGTGGAAGGATGGCTTGACTTGTATAATGCATTAGATGCTAAATAGTCTAACACTCAACAAAGGCGGCTTTCTTTATCCAAATAGCAAAACACCAGTTTTTTTTTTGTTTTCTTTGTGTCAACCTCAATAGCGCACCCTAATAAGGGGCGAACGACTAATTACATAAAGCACATTTGAAATTTTTTTGAAAAATATAGCTAAAAATTTCGAGAATTTCATTCACTATTGGGGTTTGCCCTCACTAGCCCCCTAAGGCCCTCTAACTCCACCACTGGTGTGACACCCTCAAATTTGCGGAAAGAAAAAAAATAATTTAAATACATAATGAAGGTGTCTGAAATAAAAAGGGTCATTACAAAACGTAAATAATATTCTACAAAATAAATATACAAGACGGGAGACATATCTCCCGT
>JAIUZE010005839.1:0-15226 GCA_022085475.1 Heliosperma pusillum
TGAATGGATGATAATATGATGGATTTATTCATGGTCATCGCATGACTTGGCATGGTTGTTTTGTCGAGTCTCAATCTTATCAAACTTATACCGCTAACGGTGAGATGTAAGCCCTAGTGAGCGTATTCGGTTGCCTAAGAGTGTCTTCCCCGCGTCTTTGTATAACATGATGGATTCGGACTTGTACTTCTTATGCTTTTATCATTATATATTGGATTGCCTATCTATCCTTATCGTATCTCACATGTATATCTATATGTATTCATGCTCTACTTTTGTATTTCCTTCTATGTACGTTTAATGTGATATGGCTGGGAGAACCCGGAGTTACTCCCCACTGACTGTGGCGTTCATGTTTTTCATGGATGAAGAGGTTGCTTGATATGGATGGCTTTTTGCTTGTGGTATTTTGGGTTCGGGTGTGAGCTAGCAGGCGTTGTCCCTGGAAGAAACACCTCTAGACGTTTATTAGCTAGTTTGCTAAACACTTTTACTTGTTAACAATTTGGAGAGACTTCGTCTCTTGATGTAGTTTAATTCGTACTTTAGTTTGTAATATTTGACACTCCTCGTATTCTTTCCTTGCATCTATAAAAGTTTTTAAAACTTCATATTTCCGCTATATAATTCACATGCTTGTTTGTTTTATATTTCCGCATTCGCGAGGGTTGTCACACTCCCTCCTCCTCTCCCACCCTGCCTCCACTTCCACCGACGCGCCGTCCATTGCCACGCTCCCCTCCTCTTCTTTCCCCTCTATGGTTGTTGGTTGTGGTGGTGTATGTAACACCCGTAATCTTAGCCATAATAATTTAATAATATTATATTAATATTAGTTAGCTTAATTTTAGATTTAGAATAGAACTTAGTTTTCTGTGTCTAATTTAGCAAATCCAAGTCCGTATTCGAACTGTACTCGGAATTTCAGGTGGGTTACACCTTGGTCCATAAGTTGGGCCTTTATCTCATTCTCCACTCACCCAACCTAACCCATACCCTACCCATTTTCCACTCACATTTCAGATTATTATTCATCTCATTCCTCACACAAACACACCAAACCCTAACCACCATCACCATTGTTGAACTTTCAACTTTTCCACCTAAATCCTACCATAACTCATTCATTTCTCATCCAAATTTATTGATTCTTAGCCTATTCTCTTTCTTTTCTTCTTCTCTTCCTAGTAAGGTAAGAAAAATCTAGTCTTTCTCATTTTCGTTTTCTCATCTTTTTCCAAGGTGAAAATATTCATCTTTTGTATCAAATTTGTAGGAGGAGACCTCCAAGATCCAGACCGAGACTATTTTCTAGTGGAAGAAGAAGAGGAAGATTGTTGAAGACGCAAAAAGGTAACGGTGAAGGGTTACTCGATATCAAATTACGTTTTTAATGTTTTAATTGTAGTTTCTAAAAGTTTTAGTAAAGAATTATACACTATGTCTAAAAGTGTTTCTTCCAACGAGAATCGTGTCTTGCGTTGTTTTCACCCTTCTTCTACCATTTTTTCTTCCCGGCGAGAACCTTGTTTTTCCTATTGATGAGGGCTGAATCAGCAGAAACCAAAGCTAATTAACTGAAAGAAATAAAAGCAAAAAAGAGCGTAAGTTAGTACGGATGATACATACAATAACTGAGTTTGTAACATACATTAACTGCATTTATAACATACAATAACTGCATTATTAGAATACAATAACTCAGTTGTATGATATAATAACTTAGTTTTTATGATACAATAAATGGATTATATAATATAATAAATTAATTACTATAATACAAAAATTGCATTTATATAATACAATAATTGTATTACTATAATACAATTACTCAGTTTTTATGATACAGTAGCTAAGTTTGTATGATACAATAACTGCATTACAACAATAAAATAATTGCATTATAATAATACAATAACTACTGTATAATAACACAATAGTTGCATGTAATATTATCTAGCTGAGTAAGATCTTGTATTTAAATAACCGGATTACTATAATACAATAAATGCATTTATAAATTACGATAACGACATTACTATAATACAATAACTGAGTTTGTAACATACAGTAACTTCATTTATAACATACAATAACTGCATTATTATAATAAAATAAGTCGGTTTGTATGATACAATAACTGAGTTTGTAAGATACAATAATTGGATTACTGTAATACAATAACTCGATTTATATAATAGAATAACTTAGTTTGTATGATACAATAACAGGTTATGTTCATACTCAACAAACAAGAAGTAACAAATCTAACCACAAACAAGAAACAATAACTAAGTTTGAATAATACAATAATCCGATTAAAATATAATACAAATACTGTAACAAGTCTAACCACAAAACCCTAGAAATTATCAAAGACCACATGATACTGTAATTGAATAAAAAAAACCTACTCAAACCCCTTACAAACAAGGTGAAAAGCACAAAATCATTTAAAAGTCTCATATGAAACTCAAAACAACCCTATAAAATATTGGAATAAGAAGAGAGAACGAGTAATTTAACAACAAATACAAAAGTACAAACAGATATACTATGAATCAACGAAAATGAAACGGATATTAGAAAAAACTGATATTGCAAACCAAAATCTAATATAGAAAAAAAAAGTAGTACTTACCTATAGTAAAATTGAAGAGAAATACAAAGATGAGGTGAAAGAACCGACAAAATTTCCTTAATTGATGAGAAATTTGAACAAGGATGATGAAGATTGAGTTTATAACCTGCAACTTGAACGAATTTGAACAAATTTGAACGAATTTGACGAATGAATTTGACGAGAGAAGTTGTACGCTTTTGTTTTCTATTTTCTGGTGTTTTAGAGGGAGAAGGAGGAGAAGAGAGTGTGGGTTTTCTGTTAATGAGGGAGATTGAGGGGAAAAAGTGAGTATTTATGGTTGAGTAAGATTTAATCTCAGCCATCCATAATAGATTAGATCAATGGTTCAAATTTATAGGGGTAACCCACGACGCCGACACCAGCCGCCACCTGCATCGTCGCACCACCCACGATGTCTCGCCAGCCGCCACCCACGACGCCACCTCCGACACACCACTACCCCTTCCACCGTTCTCCTTCACCACCAACAACCACCACATAATCTAACCGAAAAAAAAAGATCTGAAAAACAATCAATAAAAATGCAAAACACTCCTCCCACCACCAGCCACATGACGTTGTAGTCGTCTTCCTTCCGCCCTCCCTCCTCCTCTCCCTTCCTGCCTCCACCTTCCACCAACGCGCCGTCTATTGCCGCGCTCCCCTCCTCTTTTTTCTCCTCTATGGTTGTTAGCTGTGGTGGTGTATGTAACACCCGTAATCTTAGCCGTTATAATTTAGTAATATTATCTTAATATTAGTTAGTTTAATTTTAGATTTAGAATAGAACTTAGTTTTCTAATTTAGCAAATCCTAGTCCGTATTCGGACTCTACTCGGAATTTCGGGTGGGTTACACCTTGGTCCATAAGTTGGGCCTTTCTCTCATTCTCCACTCACCCAACCTAACCCATACCCTACCCATTTTCCACCCACATTTCAGATTACTATTCATCTCCTTCCTCACACAAACACACCAAACCCTAACCACCATCACCATTGTTGAACTTTCAACTTTCCCACCTAAATCCTACCATAACTCATTCAGTTCTCATCCAAATTCATTGATTCTTAGCCTATTCTCTTTCTTTTCTTCTTCTCTTCCTAGTAAGGTAAGAAAAATCTAGTCTTTCTCATTTTCGTTTTCTCATCTTTTTCCAAGGTGAAAATATTCATCTTTTGTATCAAATTTGTAGGAGGAGACCTCCAAGATCCAGACCGAGACTATTTTCTAGTGGAAGAAGAAGAGGAAGATTATTGAAGACGCAAAAAGGTAACGGTGAAGGGTTACTCGATATCAATTTACGTTTTTAATGTTTTAATTGTAGTTTCTAAAAGTTTTAGTAAAGAAATATACACTATGTCTAAAAGTGATTCTTCCAACGAGAATCGTGTCTTGCGTTGTTTTCACCCTTCTTCTACCATTTTTTCTTCCCGGCGAGAACCTTGTTTTTCCTATTGATGAGGGCTGAATCAGCAGAAACCAAAGCTAATTAACTGAAAGAAATAAAAGCAAAAAAGAGCGTAAGTTAGTACGGATGATACATACAATAACTGAGTTTGTAACATACAATAACTGCATTTATAACATACAATAACTGCATTATTAGAATACAATAACTCAGTTGTATGATACAATAACTTAGTTTTTATGATACAATAAATGGATTATATAATATAATAAACTAATTACTATAATACAAAAATTGCATTTATATAATACAATAATTGTATTACTATAATACAATTACACAGTTTGTATGATACAGTAGCTAAGTTTGTATGATACAATAACTGCATTACAACAATAAAATAATTGCATTATAATAATACAATAACTACTGCATAATAACACAATAGTTGCATGTAATATTATTAAACTGAGTAAGATCTTGTATTTAAATAACCGGATTACTATAATACAATAAATGCATTTATAAATTACGATAACGACATTACTATAATACAATAACTGAGTTTGTAACATACAATAACTTCATTTATATTATACAATAACTGCAATATTATAATAAAATAAGTCGGTTGTATGATACAATTACTGAGTTTGTATGATACAATAATTGGATTACTGTAATACAATAACTCAATTTAGATAATAGAATAACTTAGTTTGTATGATACAATAACAGGTTATGTTCATACTCAACAAACAAGAAGTAACAAATCTAACCACAAACAAGAAACAATAACTAAGTTTGAATAATACAATAATCCGATTAAAATATAATACAAATACTGTAACAAGTCTAACCACAAAACACTAGAAATTATCAAAGACCTCATGATACTGTAATTGAATAAAAAAAACCTACTCAAACACCTTACAAACAAGGTGAAAAGCACAAAATCATTTAAAGTTCTCATATGAAACTCAAAACAACCCTATAAATTATTGGAATAAGAAGAGAGAACGAGTAATTTAACAACAAATACAAAAGTACAAACAGATATACTATGAATCAACGAAAATGAAACGGATATTAGAAAAAACTGATATTGCAAACCAATCTAATAAGAAAAAAGTAGTACTTACCTATAGTAAAATTGAATAGAAATACAAAGATGAGGTGAAGAACCGACAAAATTTCTAATTGATGATAAATTTGAACAAGGCTGATGATATGAGTTTTAATAACCTGCACTTGAAACGAATTTGAAACAATTTGAACGAATTTGAACGAATGAATTTGGACTAGAGAAGTTTGTACGCTTTTGGTTTTCTATTGTCTGGTGTTTTAGAGTGATGAAGGAGGAGAAGATAGTGTGGGTTTTCTGTTAAATGAGGAGATTGAGGGGAAAAAGTGAGTATTTATTGTTGAGTAAGATTTATTCTCAGCCATCCATAATAGATTGATCAATGTTCAAATTTAATAGGGGTAACCCACGCGCCGACACCAGCCCCACCATGACGTCCACCCAACCCACGCACTCATTGGTTCTCATCGCCAGTTCCAGGTCCCGCCGTTGACCCTTCAGGCGATCTGCCTGCTCCCGTTTTGGTTCGTACTGTCCTCACGTCATTTTTCCGTCGTCCTCTCTTCTCTTCCCCCAGACGTTCTTGGCTAACCGGTATCGCCTCCCCTCCCCACCTGAATCCTCCACCCCCACTACCCCTTCCACCGTTCTCCTTCACCACCAACAACCACCACATAATCTAACCGAAAAAAAAAGATCTGAAAAACAATCAATAAAAATGCAAAACACTCCTCCCACCACCAGCCACATGACGTTGTAGTCGTCTTCCTTCCGCCCTCCCTCCTCCTCTCCCTTCCTGCCTCCACCTTCCACCAACGCGCCGTCTATTGCCGCGCTCCCCTCCTCTTTTTTCTCCTCTATGGTTGTTAGCTGTGGTGGTGTATGTAACACCCGTAATCTTAGCCGTTATAATTTAGTAATATTATCTTAATATTAGTTAGTTTAATTTTAGATTTAGAATAGAACTTAGTTTTCTAATTTAGCATATCCTAGTCCGTATTCGGACTCTACTCGGAATTTCGGGTGGGTTACACCTTGGTCCATAAGTTGGGCCTTTCTCTCATTCTCCACTCACCCAACCTAACCCATACCCTACCCATTTTCCACCCACATTTCAGATTACTATTCATCTCCTTCCTCACACAAACACACCAAACCCTAACCACCATCACCATTGTTGAACTTTCAACTTTCCCACCTAAATCCTACCATAACTCATTCAGTTCTCATCCAAATTCATTGATTCTTAGCCTATTCTCTTTCTTTTCTTCTTCTCTTCCTAGTAAGGTAAGAAAAATCTAGTCTTTCTCATTTTCGTTTTCTCATCTTTTTCCAAGGTGAAAATATTCATCTTTTGTATCAAATTTGTAGGAGGAGACCTCCAAGATCCAGACCGAGACTATTTTCTAGTGGAAGAAGAAGAGGAAGATTGTTGAAGACGCAAAAAGGTAACGGTGAAGGGTTACTCGATATCAAATTACGTTTTTAATGTTTTAATTGTAGTTTCTAAAAGTTTTAGTAAAGAAATATACACTATGTCTAAAAGTGTTTCTTCCAACGAGAATTGTGTCTTGCGTTGTTTTCACCCTTCTTCTACCATTTTTTCTTCCCGGCGAGAACCTTGTTTTTCCTATTGATGAGGGCTGAATCAGCAGAAACCAAAGCTAATTAACTGAAAGAAATAAAAGCAAAAAAGAGCGTAAGTTAGTACGGATGATACATACAATAACTGAGTTTGTAACATACATTAACTGCATTTATAACATACAATAACTGCATTATTAGAATACAATAACTCAGTTGTATGATATAATAACTTAGTTTTTATGATACAATAAATGGATTATATAATATAATAAACTAATTACTATAATACAAAAATTGCATTTATATAATACAATAATTGTATTACTATAATACAATTACTCAGTTTTTATGATACAGTAGCTAAGTTTGTATGATACAATAACTGCATTACAACAATAAAATAATTGCATTATAATAATACAATAACTACTGTATAATAACACAATAGTTGCATGTAATATTATCTAGCTGAGTAAGATCTTGTATTTAAATAACCGGATTACTATAATACAATAAATGCATTTATAAATTACGATAACGACATTACTATAATACAATAACTGAGTTTGTAACATACAGTAACTTCATTTATAACATACAATAACTGCATTATTATAATAAAATAAGTCGGTTTGTATGATACAATAACTGAGTTTGTAAGATACAATAATTGGATTACTGTAATACAATAACTCGATTTATATAATAGAATAACTTAGTTTGTATGATACAATAACAGGTTATGTTCATACTCAACAAACAAGAAGTAACAAATCTAACCACAAACAAGAAACAATAACTAAGTTTGAATAATACAATAATCCGATTAAAATATAATACAAATACTGTAACAAGTCTAACCACAAAACCCTAGAAATTATCAAAGACCACATGATACTGTAATTGAATAAAAAAAACCTACTCAAACCCCTTACAAACAAGGTGAAAAGCACAAAATCATTTAAAAGTCTCATATGAAACTCAAAACAACCCTATAAAATATTGGAATAAGAAGAGAGAACGAGTAATTTAACAACAAATACAAAAGTACAAACAGATATACTATGAATCAACGAAAATGAAACGGATATTAGAAAAAACTGATATTGCAAACCAAAATCTAATATAGAAAAAAAAAGTAGTACTTACCTATAGTAAAATTGAAGAGAAATACAAAGATGAGGTGAAAGAACCGACAAAATTTCCTTAATTGATGAGAAATTTGAACAAGGATGATGAAGATTGAGTTTATAACCTGCAACTTGAACGAATTTGAACAAATTTGAACGAATTTGACGAATGAATTTGACGAGAGAAGTTGTACGCTTTTGTTTTCTATTTTCTGGTGTTTTAGAGGGAGAAGGAGGAGAAGAGAGTGTGGGTTTTCTGTTAATGAGGGAGATTGAGGGGAAAAAGTGAGTATTTATGGTTGAGTAAGATTTAATCTCAGCCATCCATAATAGATTAGATCAATGGTTCAAATTTATAGGGGTAACCCACGACGCCGACACCAGCCGCCACCTGCATCGTCGCACCACCCACGATGTCTCGCCAGCCGCCACCCACGACGCCACCTCCGACACACCACTACCCCTTCCACCGTTCTCCTTCACCACCAACAACCACCACATAATCTAACCGAAAAAAAAAGATCTGAAAAACAATCAATAAAAATGCAAAACACTCCTCCCACCACCAGCCACATGACGTTGTAGTCGTCTTCCTTCCGCCCTCCCTCCTCCTCTCCCTTCCTGCCTCCACCTTCCACCAACGCGCCGTCTATTGCCGCGCTCCCCTCCTCTTTTTTCTCCTCTATGGTTGTTAGCTGTGGTGGTGTATGTAACACCCGTAATCTTAGCCGTTATAATTTAGTAATATTATCTTAATATTAGTTAGTTTAATTTTAGATTTAGAATAGAACTTAGTTTTCTAATTTAGCAAATCCTAGTCCGTATTCGGACTCTACTCGGAATTTCGGGTGGGTTACACCTTGGTCCATAAGTTGGGCCTTTCTCTCATTCTCCACTCACCCAACCTAACCCATACCCTACCCATTTTCCACCCACATTTCAGATTACTATTCATCTCCTTCCTCACACAAACACACCAAACCCTAACCACCATCACCATTGTTGAACTTTCAACTTTCCCACCTAAATCCTACCATAACTCATTCAGTTCTCATCCAAATTCATTGATTCTTAGCCTATTCTCTTTCTTTTCTTCTTCTCTTCCTAGTAAGGTAAGAAAAATCTAGTCTTTCTCATTTTCGTTTTCTCATCTTTTTCCAAGGTGAAAATATTCATCTTTTGTATCAAATTTGTAGGAGGAGACCTCCAAGATCCAGACCGAGACTATTTTCTAGTGGAAGAAGAAGAGGAAGATTATTGAAGACGCAAAAAGGTAACGGTGAAGGGTTACTCGATATCAATTTACGTTTTTAATGTTTTAATTGTAGTTTCTAAAAGTTTTAGTAAAGAAATATACACTATGTCTAAAAGTGATTCTTCCAACGAGAATCGTGTCTTGCGTTGTTTTCACCCTTCTTCTACCATTTTTTCTTCCCGGCGAGAACCTTGTTTTTCCTATTGATGAGGGCTGAATCAGCAGAAACCAAAGCTAATTAACTGAAAGAAATAAAAGCAAAAAAGAGCGTAAGTTAGTACGGATGATACATACAATAACTGAGTTTGTAACATACAATAACTGCATTTATAACATACAATAACTGCATTATTAGAATACAATAACTCAGTTGTATGATACAATAACTTAGTTTTTATGATACAATAAATGGATTATATAATATAATAAACTAATTACTATAATACAAAAATTGCATTTATATAATACAATAATTGTATTACTATAATACAATTACACAGTTTGTATGATACAGTAGCTAAGTTTGTATGATACAATAACTGCATTACAACAATAAAATAATTGCATTATAATAATACAATAACTACTGCATAATAACACAATAGTTGCATGTAATATTATTAAGCTGAGTAAGATCTTGTATTTAAATAACCGGATTACTATAATACAATAAATGCATTTATAAATTACGATAACGACATTACTATAATACAATAACTGAGTTTGTAACATACAATAACTTCATTTATAACATACAATAACTGCAATATTATAATAAAATAAGTCGGTTTGTATGATACAATTACTGAGTTTGTATGATACAATAATTGGATTACTGTAATACAATAACTCAATTTAGATAATAGAATAACTTAGTTTGTATGATACAATAACAGGTTATGTTCATACTCAACAAACAAGAAGTAACAAATCTAACCACAAACAAGAAACAATAACTAAGTTTGAATAATACAATAATCCGATTAAAATATAATACAAATACTGTAACAAGTCTAACCACAAAACACTAGAAATTATCAAAGACCTCATGATACTGTAATTGAATAAAAAAAACCTACTCAAACACCTTACAAACAAGGTGAAAAGCATAAAATCATTTAAAGTTCTCATATGAAACTCAAAACAACCCTATAAATTATTGGAATAAGAAGAGAGAACGAGTAATTTAACAACAAATACAAAAGTACAAACAGATATACTATGAATCAACGAAAATGAAACGGATATTAGAAAAAACTGATATTGCAAACCAAAATCTAATATAGAAAAAAAAAGTAGTACTTACCTATAGTAAAATTGAAGAGAAATACAAAGATGAGGTGAAAGAACCGACAAAATTTCCTTAATTGATGAGAAATTTGAACAAGGATGATGAAGATTGAGTTTATAACCTGCAACTTGAACGAATTTGAACAAATTTGAACGAATTTGACGAATGAATTTGACGAGAGAAGTTGTACGCTTTTGTTTTCTATTTTCTGGTGTTTTAGAGGGAGAAGGAGGAGAAGAGAGTGTGGGTTTTCTGTTAATGAGGGAGATTGAGGGGAAAAAGTGAGTATTTATGGTTGAGTAAGATTTAATCTCAGCCATCCATAATAGATTAGATCAATGGTTCAAATTTATAGGGGTAACCCACGACGCCGACACCAGCCGCCACCTGCATCGTCGCACCACCCACGATGTCTCGCCAGCCGCCACCCACGACGCCACCTCCGACACACCACTACCCCTTCCACCGTTCTCCTTCACCACCAACAACCACCACATAATCTAACCGAAAAAAAAAGATCTGAAAAACAATCAATAAAAATGCAAAACACTCCTCCCACCACCAGCCACATGACGTTGTAGTCGTCTTCCTTCCGCCCTCCCTCCTCCTCTCCCTTCCTGCCTCCACCTTCCACCAACGCGCCGTCTATTGCCGCGCTCCCCTCCTCTTTTTTCTCCTCTATGGTTGTTAGCTGTGGTGGTGTATGTAACACCCGTAATCTTAGCCGTTATAATTTAGTAATATTATCTTAATATTAGTTAGTTTAATTTTAGATTTAGAATAGAACTTAGTTTTCTAATTTAGCAAATCCTAGTCCGTATTCGGACTCTACTCGGAATTTCGGGTGGGTTACACCTTGGTCCATAAGTTGGGCCTTTCTCTCATTCTCCACTCACCCAACCTAACCCATACCCTACCCATTTTCCACCCACATTTCAGATTACTATTCATCTCCTTCCTCACACAAACACACCAAACCCTAACCACCATCACCATTGTTGAACTTTCAACTTTCCCACCTAAATCCTACCATAACTCATTCAGTTCTCATCCAAATTCATTGATTCTTAGCCTATTCTCTTTCTTTTCTTCTTCTCTTCCTAGTAAGGTAAGAAAAATCTAGTCTTTCTCATTTTCGTTTTCTCATCTTTTTCCAAGGTGAAAATATTCATCTTTTGTATCAAATTTGTAGGAGGAGACCTCCAAGATCCAGACCGAGACTATTTTCTAGTGGAAGAAGAAGAGGAAGATTATTGAAGACGCAAAAAGGTAACGGTGAAGGGTTACTCGATATCAATTTACGTTTTTAATGTTTTAATTGTAGTTTCTAAAAGTTTTAGTAAAGAAATATACACTATGTCTAAAAGTGATTCTTCCAACGAGAATCGTGTCTTGCGTTGTTTTCACCCTTCTTCTACCATTTTTTCTTCCCGGCGAGAACCTTGTTTTTCCTATTGATGAGGGCTGAATCAGCAGAAACCAAAGCTAATTAACTGAAAGAAATAAAAGCAAAAAAGAGCGTAAGTTAGTACGGATGATACATACAATAACTGAGTTTGTAACATACATTAACTGCATTTATAACATACAATAACTGCATTATTAGAATACAATAACTCAGTTGTATGATATAATAACTTAGTTTTTATGATACAATAAATGGATTATATAATATAATAAACTAATTACTATAATACAAAAATTGCATTTATATAATACAATAATTGTATTACTATAATACAATTACACAGTTTGTATGATACAGTAGCTAAGTTTGTATGATACAATAACTGCATTACAACAATAAAATAATTGCATTATAATAATACAATAACTACTGCATAATAACACAATAGTTGCATGTAATATTATTAAGCTGAGTAAGATCTTGTATTTAAATAACCGGATTACTATAATACAATAAATGCATTTATAAATTACGATAACGACATTACTATAATACAATAACTGAGTTTGTAACATACAATAACTTCATTTATAACATACAATAACTGCAATATTATAATAAAATAAGTCGGTTTGTATGATACAATTACTGAGTTTGTATGATACAATAATTGGATTACTGTAATACAATAACTCAATTTAGATAATAGAATAACTTAGTTTGTATGATACAATAACAGGTTATGTTCATACTCAACAAACAAGAAGTAACAAATCTAACCACAAACAAGAAACAATAACTAAGTTTGAATAATACAATAATCCGATTAAAATATAATACAAATACTGTAACAAGTCTAACCACAAAACACTAGAAATTATCAAAGACCTCATGATACTGTAATTGAATAAAAAAAACCTACTCAAACACCTTACAAACAAGGTGAAAAGCATAAAATCATTTAAAGTTCTCATATGAAACTCAAAACAACCCTATAAATTATTGGAATAAGAAGAGAGAACGAGTAATTTAACAACAAATACAAAAGTACAAACAGATATACTATGAATCAACGAAAATGAAACGGATATTAGAAAAAACTGATATTGCAAACCAAAATCTAATATAGAAAAAAAAAGTAGTACTTACCTATAGTAAAATTGAAGAGAAATACAAAGATGAGGTGAAAGAACCGACAAAATTTCCTTAATTGATGAGAAATTTGAACAAGGATGATGAAGATTGAGTTTATAACCTGCAACTTGAACGAATTTGAACAAATTTGAACGAATTTGACGAATGAATTTGACGAGAGAAGTTGTACGCTTTTGTTTTCTATTTTCTGGTGTTTTAGAGGGAGAAGGAGGAGAAGAGAGTGTGGGTTTTCTGTTAATGAGGGAGATTGAGGGGAAAAAGTGAGTATTTATGGTTGAGTAAGATTTAATCTCAGCCATCCATAATAGATTAGATCAATGGTTCAAATTTATAGGGGTAACCCACGACGCCGACACCAGCCGCCACCTGCATCGTCGCACCACCCACGATGTCTCGCCAGCCGCCACCCACGACGCCACCTCCGACACACCACTACCCCTTCCACCGTTCTCCTTCACCACCAACAACCACCACATAATCTAACCGAAAAAAAAAGATCTGAAAAACAATCAATAAAAATGCAAAACACTCCTCCCACCACCAGCCACATGACGTTGTAGTCGTCTTCCTTCCGCCCTCCCTCCTCCTCTCCCTCCCTGCCTCCACCTTCCACCAACGCGCCGTCTATTGCCGCGCTCCCCTCCTCTTCTTTCTCCTCTATGGTTGTTAGCTGTGGTGGTGTATGTAACACCCGTAATCTTAGCCGTTATAATTTAGTAATATTATCTTAATATTAGTTAGTTTAATTTTAGATTTAGAATAGAACTTAGTTTTCTAATTTAGCATATCCTAGTCCGTATTCGGACTCTACTCGGAATTTCGGGTGGGTTACACCTTGGTCCATAAGTTGGGCCTTTCTCTCATTCTCCACTCACCCAACCTAACCCATACCCTACCCATTTTCCACCCACATTTCAGATTACTATTCATCTCCTTCCTCACACAAACACACCAAACCCTAACCACCATCACCATTGTTGAACTTTCAACTTTCCCACCTAAATCCTACCATAACTCATTCAGTTCTCATCCAAATTCATTGATTCTTAGCCTATTCTCTTTCTTTTCTTCTTCTCTTCCTAGTAAGGTAAGAAAAATCTAGTCTTTCTCATTTTCGTTTTCTCATCTTTTTCCAAGGTGAAAATATTCATCTTTTGTATCAAATTTGTAGGAGGAGACCTCCAAGATCCAGACCGAGACTATTTTCTAGTGGAAGAAGAAGAGGAAGATTGTTGAAGACGCAAAAAGGTAACGGTGAAGGGTTACTCGATATCAAATTACGTTTTTAATGTTTTAATTGTAGTTTCTAAAAGTTTTAGTAAAGAAATATACACTATGTCTAAAAGTGTTTCTTCCAACGAGAATTGTGTCTTGCGTTGTTTTCACCCTTCTTCTACCATTTTTTCTTCCCGGCGAGAACCTTGTTTTTCCTATTGATGAGGGCTGAATCAGCAGAAACCAAAGCTAATTAACTGAAAGAAATAAAAGCAAAAAAGAGCGTAAGTTAGTACGGATGATACATACAATAACTGAGTTTGTAACATACAATAACTGCATTTATAACATACAATAACTGCATTATTAGAATACAATAACTCAGTTGTATGATACAATAACTTAGTTTTTATGATACAATAAATGGATTATATAATATAATAAACTAATTACTATAATACAAAAATTGCATTTATATAATACAATAATTGTATTACTATAATACAATTACACAGTTTGTATGATACAGTAGCTAAGATTTAATCTCAGCCATCCATAATAGATTAGATCAATGGTTCAAATTTATAGGGGTAACCCACGACGCCGACACCAGCCGCCACCTGCATCGTCGCACCACCCACGATGTCTCGCCAGCCGCCACCCACGACGCCACCTCCGACACACCACTACCCCTTCCACCGTTCTCCTTCACCACCAACAACCACCACATAATCTAACCGAAAAAAAAAAGATCTGAAAAACAATCAATAAAAATGCAAAACACTCCTCCCACCACCAGCCACATGACGTTGTAGTCGTCTTCCTTCCGCCCTCCCTCCTCCTCTCCCCCCTGCCTCCACCTTCCACCAACGCGCCGTCTATTGCCGCACTCCCCTCCTCTTCTTTCTCCTCTATGGTTGTTGGCTGTGGTGGTGTATGTAACACCCGTAATCTTAGACGTTATAATTTAGTAATATTATATTAATATTAGTTAGCTTAATTTTAGATTTAGAATAGAACTTAGTTTTCCGTGTCTAATTTAGCAAATCCTAGTCCGTATTCGGACT
>JAIUZE010005846.1:0-35914 GCA_022085475.1 Heliosperma pusillum
TTTTAATTATGTTAAAGCATGCGGGAAATAATTAAGAAACGGTTTTTGTAAAAAGTGTAAAATCTGCCAAAACAGCCAAATTAGGCCCGTGGGCCCATTCATGCCCATGTTGGGTTCGGCCCAAAAGTCAGCCCGTGGGTCCCACTTTGGGACTTGTGACGGTTTTTGAGTTATCGTCATTTTTATCGTGTTTGTAATATTTAGCAAGTGGGAAATATTAATAAGTAAAATATTTAATTAAAAAGGTTTTTCATAAAATTATTATTTCTCACATGTTAGAAATTATAAGACGAGATCGTAGTTTAATTGGATATCATTTAAGTCGAGCGGGGGTTTACGTAAGATTTAATAATGCACATGTTAGAAGTTTAATAAAATAACATGTAATGAAATGTTGATTTTTATGGTTAAGTCTATGTGATAAAGACTCTGTTTCTAGCCGGTTTGACCAAACGGGTTTGGTCAAACTAAGATCTAGTCAGCCCCGTTTTGACTGATGACCCGTCTCGGGACTCGGGTCGGGGATTTGTTTTCAAGTAAGGTTGTATTTAATTAATGAATTAGCCTTAGTAGATATGAGGCGATATGATATTTGATTAGGATTTATAATGGCATTAGTCACAATATAAGGATGTTGTTTCCCGTGACTGTTTGATTATATGGTTGTGTCGTTTGACTAAGTTACCTCATAAAGGAATTATGAGTAATAGGCGTCTTGACCATTTTAATTCTAAATGAGTATCTTGGACCATGACATTGATAGGCACGTACTATCTTTAACGAGTATATAGTTCATGGTTAATAGCTTTTGTGTCACGGCCTGGGGGGCTTATCTCCAAGTCGGGGCATGGCATCCTAAGAGTTCCGCTTTGGGAATGGAGCCAGCTTAAGTACTAGCCATCTCTGCTTAGGGGGTCGCCTAGTAGAGTTGCTCGTGTACGGTTATGTCATGAGACGGGGAATGGAATAGCTGTTGTCGCTAGGTCTGATCA
This sequence comes from Heliosperma pusillum, assembly GCA_022085475.1. NCBI lineage: Eukaryota > Viridiplantae > Streptophyta > Magnoliopsida > Caryophyllales > Caryophyllaceae > Heliosperma > Heliosperma pusillum. The sequence continues at coordinate 993 of JAIUZE010005846.1, forward strand.
GTCTAGGACTAGGATGTTTTCCTACCTTGTGGTATAGCCTCGAGTTACAGAAGTCGACTATTGACTGTGCTAAGAACTTATGCCTGTTTGTAGAAGTATTGGTCTTTCATGTTTGATGATTCTATGAGTTTTAGAAGGTGAGATGCAAGCCGGCTAAGATTGATAGAGTTTGGATTACCGATTGTTAACTGATTCACATGATTACGTGTTGATTAGGGTTTGAGTGTATCATGGCCATGTTTCTGAGAGGAACCTCTGAGCTAGCATACCAGCTTCCCTACCTCGAGTTATAGTTTATTATCGGTTTCACATGATAGCTTTCACATGCTAGGTTATTTGTTAGTTATCTGTTTCATAACATGAAAAGCATATCATATATGTTAAAGTTTTTGTATTGTCCATATACATTGCTTTTATGTTATTCATGTTTTATTAAACTTGACATTTCGTGGCTAGGAGAACTCGGAGTTACTCCCCACTGACTGTGGCTTCCGTGTTTATATTTAATGCGTTCGAACAGGTGGTGATGCATACTTTGGGTACATTGACGAGCTAGCGAGCGAAGTATTTACCTTGGACCTATATTCGGTTCTTAGATTGTATATTATTATACACTCTTTTATTTCCGTATTTATACGGGAGATATGTCTCCCGTCTTGTATAATTTTTATGTATAATATTATTTCCCTTTTGTATGACCTTTTTATTTTATGACACCTTTGTATTGTATTTTCATCTTTTATCTAGTTTAAATTATTTTTTTTTCTTTCCGCAAATTTGAGGGTGTCACACCCGATCAATGAGTGGTTGAGAGAAGATAGTTTGATGATGATAGGTGGTAAATCACCATGGTTTGCGGACTTGGCAAATTTGATTGTGAGTGGGTTCATTCCGGAGGAGTTGGATGCTAGGGCTAGGAGGAAGTTGAAGCATGACTCAAAGCGCTATTTTTGGAATGACCCACATCTTTTTCGCAAGTGTGGTGATGGCATGTTTCGAAGATGTGTTCCTAGAGAAGAAGGCATGGAGATCGTCGATAGAATTCACAACTCGGCCTATGGGGGCCACCTTGGTACATCTCGCACCATTGCAAAGGTGTTACAAGGTGGTTTCTTTTGGCCATCTATGTTCAAGGATATCCACTACTTTGTCAAATCATGTGATCGATGCCAAAGAACGGGGAATATTAGTCAAAGGAATGAGATGCCCCTTCAAAACATTCTTGAGATCGAGCTTTTCGATTGTTGGGGAGTTGATTTCATGGGACCATTTCCCAACTCTTGCGGGAATGAGTACATTTTGGTAGCGGTGGACTATGTGTCCAAGTGGATTGAAGTCGTTGCCACCCCAACAAATGATGCTAAGGTTGTTATCAAGCTCTTCAAAAACACTATCTTTCCGAGATTTGGGACCCCAAGGGTGGTGATTAGCGACGGGGGTTCGCACTTTAGGAAGAGCACTTTCAAGTTCTTACTTTCTTCCCATGGTGTCACTCATAAGACCGCTCTTGCCTACCACCCTCAAACTAGTGGGCAAGTAGAGGTCTCAAACCGTCAAATAAAAGCTATCTTGGAGAAGACTACAAGCAAAGGTAGGAAGGATTGGTCTCAAAAGCTTCCTGATGTTCTATGGGCCCTTCGCACCGCTTTCAAAACTCCACTCGGCACAACTCCCTACAAGCTTGTTTATGGAAAAGCTTGTCACTTGCCAATCGAGTTGGAGCACAAGGCATGGTGGGCCTTAAAGGAGATGAACTTTGATATTGATATGGCCGGAGTGCTACGATTTCTCCAAATGAATGAACTTGAAGAGCTAAGACTTGATGCCTACGAGAGCTCAAAGATCTACAAGGAGCAAACAAAGAAATGGCATGATGCCAAATTGGTTGATAAAGATGTAAAAGTGGGTGACCAAGTCTTACTCTATAATTCTAGAGTCAAGTTGTTTCCGGGAAAGCTACGCTCGAGATGGTCGGGTCCTTTCAAAGTTATCGACATTTCACCACATGGAGCTTTTGAACTTTGGAGCGAAGAAGGTGGTAATTTCAAGGTCAATGGGCATCGAGTGAAAAGATATTTTGATGGCGATGAAAAAGGAACGGTGGAAGTACTCTTCCTTGGGGATCCACTTCCCGAGGAGGAGTCTTGTTTGTAAACTCTTGTGATTTGATAGGTTTGGTGGAGTCCCTCAACAACCACCAATTTTTTGTATATAGCATGCATATTAGGAATAGTTGTGAAGATTTGGATTTGTGTACTCGGGTATTTCGTCTTTAGGAAGAAGTTTTAGGAAGGTTTGAAACACTTGTAGTCGGGTTTGGTTTGAAACCGTATCATTGGGAATATGTTGGTAGGGTCGAGTTTGTTGGTGACTTGGGTTTCTTTGGGAATTTGTTGTGATTTTGAAGACGAGGGGAAGACGAGAAGAAGTGCTCCAGGCCGGTCGACCGGCAGCCGGGGTGCCGACCGGCCCAGAGCACTCCAGAAGGTGAATTTTGAAGAAGGAAAATTAAGTAGCAGGTGTTCCAGGCCGGGCGACCGGCAGCCGGTGTGCCGACCGGCCTGGAGCTCTTTATCATAGTTGGCGAGTTTTTGGGAAATTTTGAACTGTGTTCTAGGCCGGTCGACCGGCGGCCGGTCTGACAACCGGCCCAGAGCACATTATTGCTGAAATTTCGAAGGTTGATTATTTTGAGCTGAGGTCCAGGCCGGTCGACCGGCAGCCGGGGTGCCGACCGGCCTAGACTACCTGAACATGCAAAATCAAAAAAACCAGAAAAATCAAATTTTTGCCTTGGGGTCCAGGCCGGTCGACCGGCGGCCGGTGCCTGGACCGGCCCAGACTTCACCCGAGAGCAATATACAACTCGTGACCCCCCCTTACTTCCTTCATTCTTCTTCATTCTTCTTTCTTTCTTTCTCCTTCTTCCTTCAAATCTCCACAAAAACCTCACAAAAACTCACTAAAATCTCAACAAAACTCCACCACTCCAACATTCCACCCACTAATTAACCCACAACATCACCCAAATTCATCCCACATCTCAAAAACCCCAATTTTTTTTTCCCTCTTTCAATTGACTAATACGAAAATCACCATGGCTCAACAACCACCTCGGAAAAGGACAAGGGCTCAGCTCGAGGCGGAGTTGGAGGCTAGGCTCCAGCAAGTGACGGCGGGAATGGGTCCGGATAACGATTTTCCGGATATCGTCTTCGTAAGCGAAATCGCGAGAGGTAAATTTCAATGTTTAAAGCGCAGACCTCTTCCCCACTCCCGTTTTATTTGTCTGAATACTATGCGAAACCTCGGCCTTGATACGGTCACTCTTGAGCTTTTCAAAGGTTTGGGGATGGGGGAACTCTACGGTCAGCACTTCCGTACTTACGCCCGTCTTACTTGGGAGTTTTTGAGTTCGTTTAGTCATGAGAAGGATAGGAATACGGGCATGGTCAAAATGGTATCTTTCCGCCTCTTGAATATTGCCTTTAGCATTCCCCTTGAGAAATTTTGTAAGGTTTTAGGGGTCAAATTTCATAAGTCATACAAGGTCCCCGAAAACTTTAATGTGAATGACGTTTGGACTGCTATCTCGGGAATGGAATTTGCAAAGGGAACTAAGAGGCCAGCAAATGCTTGCCACAATGCCCCTATTAGGTTTTGGCATAGGTTTATGGGTTGGACGTTGTTTGGGAGAGATGAGTGTCATAATTTTAGGGCCGATGAGCTTTCGATTTTGGCGGCTTACTTGTTCCAAAAGCCAAATAAATTTGGAGTCAACATTGGTCACCATGTCGTTATCCACTTCCAGAAAATTGCCAATGACCCATTTAGCCCGACCGGAATCCATTTAGGGGGGATTGTTACCAAGATTGCCCATGTCCTATGTAGAGATGCTCTAGATGAGCGTAATTTGAGGTGTTTAGGGGGGTGCTCCTTGTTGACGGAGGATTACATTTCAAAGAAGCTTGAGTGGGTAATAAAGAGAGTTGAGGACGGGAAGACATATTGGAGGGTTCGAGGGGTCAATTCTATTCCCCTCCCGAATGGTGCGGCTATGAAAGTGGTTCCTGATAGCGCGCACTATCTCCTTCCCCTAGTGGAGGAGAACCCTCCACCACCACCTGAGGAAACCCCGGAAGATCCTTTAGCTCCAATTACCGCATTTAGGCGAGATCCTACTGCCCCCGTCACTACATATAGGAGAGAGGAGCGGGGCCCCACTTCCACCACCTTACCTTATATGAGCCCCTTCTATCATCAGCAGCAGTGGCGTCCTTGGCCCAATTCATCCAAACCCGACGCATCCACTTCCACCACTACCAGTTACCCACCTTTGGATCCCTCCTTGATCCAGTTCATGGCCGACATGACTTTGGCCTCCGAGGCAGCAGCTACGGAGAGAGAGGCAGCAGCTAGGGAGAGAGAGGCGGCAGCTAAGTGGCGAGAGGAGGAAGCTCAGGATAGAGCTCTTTTGTCGCAACGGATGGACAGGATGTATTATGATTTGGCTCTCGGCCAATACCCTTCTTACGATAATTGGTGTAGGGAGGGGTATAGGGAGCCAGTTGGCCCACATCCGTCCTATTTTATGTGGCCAGAGGGCGGGTATGACCAGGGTTCTAGGGTGTTCGGAGATTTCAATGTTCAGCCAGACTATTATTCTTCTGCGCCGGGTTTTACTCAGCCGGTAGTTGATGAGGAGGAGGTGGACCCAGAGATTGCGGCTCAGAATGCCGAGTGGTTTGACAGGATGGGTCCACGGTTCGAGATTGTGGAGGGTGGCGGCTCTGGTTCGGGAGCCCAGGATGTAGATGCGTCTTTTGCTGAGGCCAGTCATGGCCAATTTGATACTACATCCTCTGATTTCACTGGATACTCTTGAGGCCGGAAACCCATGAGTATGATCCCTTTTAATCCAAATCTTCATCATATTTATATTTTCGCATGCATTTAGATAGTTGTATTATATCTTAGCTTAGTCATCCATTTAGTTGCATCCATTTAGGCTTGCATTAGAATTTAATTTTGTAACATATCGTCACATATTAGCCTTGCATCCATATAGCGTAGTTGCATTTTGTTTGGTGTCATTTTTAGACTTTCCCGTGGTTGGTACCCCCATGAGGGGCGTGCATTTATGCATTTTACCGCCACGACGAGACTCCGATATGGCACACTAGACTTTCCTGTGGGAGGTACCCCCGTGAGGGGCTTGCATTTATGCACCTTACCACCGCAGCGAGACTCTAGATTAGCATATAGTGTAGTTTGCATTTACTTAGATCATGACATTGTATTATATCATTTTGCATTTAGTTTTAGGAATTTTATTTAGTTCATGCATTTACTTAGAGCTAACCCTCTTGTATATATTGTTCATATTGTGATTTCTCTTCAAAAATCAAAAACCCCAAAAACAAGTTTTTATTTTTCAAAATATTTAAAAACCCAAAAACATGTTATTTGCTTTGAATTCACCCCTCACACCATGTAAATACCAAGTGTGGGGAGGGAATTCCCGAAAAATTGAAAAAACCCAAAAAAAAATTTGTTTTGTTTTTCCTTTTCTTTTTTCTCTCCTTTCATATTTGAGTCACTTACTCGGGGACGAGTAAGACTTAAGTGTGGGGAGGATTTTATTTCTTTTATATATATCGTTGATTTTTGAAAAAAAAAGTTGAAAAATGCCTAAAAATCGAAAAATTTGAAAATTTTCCAAAAAATATATGTTTAGATTAGTTTGTATATAGTTTATTTTGTATATATTGCCGTGTGTTTCTTTTTATCTCCATCCATAGGTGCGCCCCACATCATAAGAGGCACGAAAAAGGGAAAATGAAGACGCTTTGGTGAGATCTTTCCTATTTCCCTTTTCCCTTATCTCCTTTTCTTCTTATTTGAGGATGAGATGTGTTGATGACGATGTTGTGGATTTTGTTGATTGGCGTGTGTGCCACTTGTGTGCTGTTAGGAGATAGCATTAGCTTATGTGTCATATAGTCGGTTAGAGCATGTGCATTTAAGTTGTATATATGCTAGATTGCATCATGGCATATCGTTGCATTTAGAAAAATGTTTTAATAATTGTCTTTTTGGAAAACTTGTTGAATGTGCATAGTCCCTTTTTGCTACTTTTTTATTCATAAAGTGTTCATCTTAATCGTGGAATTTTAGACGCCCTGGGTTGTGCATTTTTAGTGAGTTTTAACCCGTCTACTAATGCCGAGTCACGAGTTTGCGCTTATTCCACCTCGACAACCTCGATTGATGTGAATATTCCGATAGTAGAAAGGATTCTTAGGTGACCGTTCTTGCTATGCAACCAACCATGATTCATTGTTCTTCCACTTTTGATCAAAAAAAAAAAGGAAACAAATCAAACAAGCTGAAAATATTGAGTCAATTATCATCTTTTCTTGTTTTCGTCGAGGAAGTGCAAAACGGAACTTCTAGGGATTCTAGTGGGCCCATATCTAGGCCCCCTTTCGATGCCACTACGGTGGGGATACCCCTATTGTTGGTTCCGACCGCATGTCCTTGACGGAAACCGTGTGCTTTCATGCCAAAAATTGCAAACCAAAATGCAAATCAAAAAGAAAGAAAAAGAAAAAGAAAGCAAAGTGTGAAATGAAAAGTTTTGCAAGCACTTAGACTCAAATCTCCATTTCCTTTTATCCTTCTTGAATCATTTACCTTTGAAGTTGCATAGTGAGACGGGACGACCCTTGTGTCTCATTTATTTGAGAAACGTGAATTCCATATGCTATTGTGCTTAATAACGTCACGAGGATTTCATTTCCATCTTCCATTTTATCGCTTTTGGCCAAGCAAATAGTAGACGGGGTTCGAAATTTTCATTAGACTTGCACCGCTTGGAGGCGAATATTTTTCCATGCTTTATGATATTAGTGGCTCATGAGGATCATGCATTATTTAGACGGTTTTCTTTTTAGATATTCCCGTCACATGGATGAGGCATGTGATTTTTCTCTTGTTAGATGCATCTTTGTCGTGTTCTTACGTGTTTTTCATTTGGATGCGTCGAAATTTTGAGCAAGCCCCTACTTGCCTTGCAAGGAGGTACTCTACCTCATGAGTATCTCGTTGTGAGTTGAAGGGACGGAGGAGGCCCGTTAATTGCCTACCGTCGGATATTATTAATAGTTTAGGTTGTAGCCTTAGTATTAGTGTAGTGTTGAATAAGGGTACTTATGGGTCTCGAATTTTGTTTACTTACTCGGGGACGAGTAAGTCTTAAGTGTGGGGAATTTTGATAAGCATTTATTTAGTCACATTTTTACCTCATTTTCGTCCCCATTTTGGTCCGTTTACACGGATTTGCGTGTCTTTAATTGCATTTTATTTCCCGATTTCCCGCGCTATGAATGTCGATCTCAATTTGCAGGAATTAAGGCGGAAATGAGGAAATCGGTGCATAAAGACCTTGCATGAGGCGGGATTCGAAGATGAGATGAAAAATGAAGAAATGAGTCATCAGGTGGTGCTGGCCGGTCCCCAGACCGGCGGCCGGTCCACCGGCCCAGACCTCGACTCCACATATGAAGAAGTTGTGAAAGGGAAGAAAAGGGCCAGGTAGTGCCGGCCGGTCGACCGGCGGCCGGTCAACTACCCGGCCTGTGCCTACACCAGAAGCATATGAGAGTGTAAATGTGCTCCAGGCCGGTGGGGGACCGGCGGCCGGTCGACCGGCCCAGACCCCCATTTTTCCATACTTAGTGAAATTTTGAGGATTTTGAAGACGGAGTTCCTGAAGTCACTGATGTGCCCCAGGCCGGTCTGAGGCCCGGCGGCCGGTTGACCGACCGGGAACGCAACATCGCAAAATCCGCCTCTTCTTCTAATTTCTTCCTTAATTTCGAGATACCTATATATACCCCCCCTATTATTTTGTAAGCAGTTTTTTAGATTCCTCTTAGCACAAAACCCTAGAAATTTGTAACCTAAATTTGTCCCTAATTACTCTACTAATCTTTCCCTAATCTAGTTTAGTTTCTCATTTCAAGTTGTTGAATCTAGTCTTTCATTTCAGTTTTGGGGTTTGTATTGAAGACTTGGGTGAAGACATTCCCCCTATTCATCAATATAAGTTTTGTTTGGTATAAATTTCTCATCTTTTTTATTGTTTATGCAATTAATTTCCATTTCTAGTTTATTGTTCATCTTTTGATTGTTATCATTATTCTTCTCATAGCATAATGTTGATTGAACTCCCCCTTCCCTTTAGTGCTTTGATTCCCTTTACCATGTGTGAGTAGATTCTCCTCTAGGGTTTAGGGGGAGCCTAAGGGAGGATCATGTGGGGTATTAGGTTGGTTAATTAGTAAGTTTGTGGTAAATGATTTGGGTATTGCCCATATGAACACCAAGTGTTTGATGAAATGTGTGAACGAAAGTTGCCATTTTATCAAGCATGGTTTGATTTTCTCTTAAGCGACGGTGGTAGAGACGATTAGACTAAGTGTTTATATGGGTGATTTGAGACAAATGCGATGGCTTTGTTGATGATTATCGATTGTTGAGACATTAGCAATCGATTTTACTCGAATTATTTACCCCTTTGCTAGTTACCCGACTAACCCATTAATCCCCCTAAGGTGAACCCTTCACCTTAGTCTTTCCCTTAATTGTTTTCGTCTTTATTACTTAGCAATTACTTGTTTTTCCTAGTTTTTAGTTAACTTTCCAATCCGTCATATTTTAGGCTAGAATAGGATTCAATCGAACTAGTAGTTGACCCCACCATCCTCGTGGATTCGACCCCTTTATACTACTTTTATTGGGTTATTTTTGATGTTTGTTTTGACGACGAACCGATCATCAGGCATCACCACATACTCATAATGCCCATACCTCGAACGAAACGACGTCTTCTGAATGTCACCATCCTTTATTATTCGATGATGATAACCCGACCTCAAATTTATCTTCGAGAACACAACAACTCCACTCAATTGGTTGAACAAATCCTCAATCCTAGGTAATGGATACCTATTCTTCACCGTCACATTGTTCAGTTCACGGTAATCAATGCATAACCGTAAACTACCATCCTTCTTCTTCACAAACAACATCGGCGCACCTCACGGTGAGACATTAGGTCTAATATACCCCTTGTCTAACAATTCATTCAACTTTTTCTTCAACTCCTCAAGCTCCTTCGGCCCCATGCGATACGGGCCTTAGAAATTGGTCCCGTACCCAGCTTCAATTCCAAGCTGAAATCAATATCCCTCTTCGGCAGTAATCCCGGTATTTCATCCGGAAAGACATCCACAAACTCACCCACCATCCAATCTGATCTGCTGCTGGCTCTTCAACTATGGTATCTCTCACATGGCACAAAATCATCGGGTTGCCCTTCCTCAAGTACGACTTCAAGGTAATGGCCACAATCAATTTCACTCTAGGCTTCACAACGAACCCCCGGTACGACACTCTAACCCCTTTAGGACCCCTTAAAGATACTTTATTTTCATGACAATCAATATTTGCCTTATACTTCCCCAACCAATCCATCTCGAAAGTAACCTCAAACCCATGTAAAGGAAATTTAAACAAATTAACAGAAAATTCTACCTCTCCCAGAACCATAGACACACCCTTGAACAGCTTATTACAAGACACCGACTCCTTAGAAGGTATACACACCTCATCCCTTAGAGACTCGCTATCCCCAAGACCCAACAACGTAGAATGACTCTTAGAAACAAAAGAATGGGTTTCTCCCTAATCAAATAGAACGAAAGACGAAACATGATTAATAAGAAAAGTACCGCTAACCACTTTCGCATCCTCCTCTTCTGCTTGCTTATTCATCATGAACATTTTGCCACTTTTCTTCTGACCTCCTCCCTGCACTGTGATCGCAGATGCCACAGTCTTCGATGCCCAATTCTGGTCCCATTGTTGTTCTGCCGCTGGTAATTTCCTCCATTGCGGTTATAGCCACCGTCGGTAACACATTGATTCGCTTGCCGGTTTCATGTCCCCGTAAGCCGATTACTCGCCATGCTCTGAGAATAACTCCGCTGGAACGAAGGTATATACCCTCCGCCCCCTCCCGAAGATGGACAGTCAAACCTTTTATGGCCAAGGCCACCACAAATATGACATCTCACCCCCGAAGTCTCACTAGCAGCTCGCCTCACGCTCCCTCCAACCCGATGTCCCCCTCCGTAGTTACCACCACTAGAGTAGGACCTGGCTTGAAATAATTACCCCTCTTGAAGATAGAGTTACCTCAGCTCTCACTAGATGATTTCCTCTTTTTATCCATTGCTTCCGTAGACTCCTTCATCATCTTCGCCAACCGTTCCGCCTGCCCAGCTTTCTCATAAGCTTCCTTAAGATCAGAAGCTACTCCCACAGGCAGCTTGTTCATGACCCTAAAGACCAATCCCTTCAGAAACTTGTCGGATAAGGCCTTCTCACACCACTGTATATCATCAGCATAGCTTCCCAACTCCGTGAACTTGTTGTAGTAATCCGTCACGATCATCTCTTCAGTCATCCGAAATGAGTCGAACTCAGCCCACAACTTCCCTCTCATATGCTCAGGAACAAATTCGGTCCTCATCTCAGCCTTGAACTCTCTCCACGGTATAGCCTCATCCCAATTTTCATTGAAGTAATCTTACATAGCTAGCCTCTCCGGGAACCACCACTTTCCCGCGTGACCCCTCGGGTAAAACGCGGCTTGATCAACATAGAGATTCTCAGGACAACTGAAAACCTCGAATATGCTCTCCATCTCCTGGTGCCAGTCATCTAACAGATGTGATGCACCACTACCCTCGTAGGTAGTGGGTCGGTGACGGGCAATAGCTGTGCTTATGGTAGTAGCATCAACTAACACCGCTCGGTCCTTACCCATATTCTTAAAGGCCTTGGTAATTGCCGCATTCTGCTCAACTAGTCTGGCTACCTCTTCAGCACTGAACGCATGGGTTCTGTTGACGCACTAGCTCTTATTGCAGGCATGATAACTTCAATAAGAAACGCAAACGTAAGCACAAGCCTACGGCTGAAAACGGACTACGGTCCTGTCATAAACACACTCGGTCGAGTGCATCACGCCACTCGGCAGAGTCAAGGCCACTCGATCGAGTACTACATGTACTCGGTCGAGTACACTAAACACAGAAGCCAACCAAAATATACATGGTCTTTTACTCGATCGAGTCCAAAGTGGCACTTGGTCGAGTCCCTCACACTCGGTCGAGTGTCGATACACACTCGGTCGAGTCACCCAAAAATAGTATCTCCCAAAATATATAGAAACTTTTACTCGATCGAGTCCAAAAGGTCACTGGGTCAAGTTCATCACTCGATCGAGTGTCACTATTCACTCAGTCGAATTACCAAATACAAAATTTCAAAATTTCATCAAACTCCAACACTCGATTGAGTGTCAAGGGTGCTCGCTCGAGTAGCCCCCTACTCGGTCGAGTCATGCAAAATACGTCCTCAATACAGCACTTAACCATACATACATCATATGTAACATATAATACCTTTATAACATACATCCCATGTTTATATCACATTCATTCGATTCATATGCATCTCATACATGTTAACACAACCATACTCAACTCATATATAACATGCTTGCCAATAGTAAACACATTCTAATGCCATAATCTTCACCATTCACACAAATCTCATTTCATACATGCTTTGCATAATATCATCATAGTCATGCTCATATTCCACCTCCACTTCACATCATTCTCAACAATCAACATAGAGATTCACATCAAACACATATATACGTCCCGACACTTCCATGTTGTTACCGAATAAGAGCTATAGGGGCAAAGTTGCAACTTTAGGACGTCTCCAAAATCCTTGCGGTAGCTCCTTACAACTCCTACCCGGGTTCATTTTATTGGACACTCCTAAGTTCATTGGGTTCATTGCTTTTAGGTTCAAAAATCATCGCTCTAAGACCACTCTGTAACACCCCCATATATCAAAGAACCTTAGAAGACCTCCTTAGTACATCGGGATACTAACATCTCGGTTGCCCGAGGTAGTACATATCAAATTGACTATCAAAGAACAATACTTATTAAATCAAAGGTTTAAATCAAATTTACATTATTCCAAAATCCAGACGACACACCGTCGTAAACAATAATCCAACTGATAAAATAAAGATAAATAAATTTAATGTTTATGACTCTAATAATCATCGCGGAAGTTAAGACTCAACAGCGGCGATCCCAATCAACTCCCCCAACGCAAGCTCACCGAATTACCTGCTGATCACCGGCTCGCCATTCCCCAATGGATCCCAACAGTTTTGAAAACATTAAACGGGGTCAGTAACAATATAAGTCAATCAGTGTACAAGACAATAACAACATCACCAGCAAGTAACCAACGACCAAAGACACCACCACAGACAAGTAACTGAGCTACCACCGCAGCGGTAACCCTGCCAGCGTCAGACTGCAGATCTGACCGTCGTTCCACCTATTGATTCCAGACCGCAGCACTGGATATCGAAAGCCCCTCTCACCGCAGTGAGAGTTCCCGGAACATTAACGTGCACATTCCCCTCGCAGCGGGAGAGCTACGAGAGGCAAACTCGGGGTGTGATCCGTCTCCCGGCGGACCACCAAAATAGTAACCAAGTAACCACCCAAACTCCAAATCTCCGAACACCATCATCAACAACAACAATCACGGTAACAATCTCATCACAATGATTAACATATAAAGCACTGAGTAGGAAAATCCTACCTTTTAGCAAATCCGCAAGAAGTATAAGCAAACAAATCAGAAATTCTCTTCTACAAAGTTTCCCCCTAAACATACAAGGATTATACAATCAATCACTAACCATCTTCCATTTCCCCCCAATTCAATTAAGGTTACATAATTCAATACAAATAATAAAAATAAATCATGTAGATGAATCACTTACCGATTGGAACCAACAAGACAAGAAGTAATCCGATCCGGCATGGAATGATTAAAGATGCTTTAGAGGTTTTGAGAGATTTAGAAGGTTCGGGGTTTGATTAAAAATGTAAACTAACGAAGTTATGCGTTAATACCTCTTAATTATCTTTAATCAAACCGTCTGACAAAATCCCGCAGACCGACGTACTCGGTCTAGTACACCGCACTCGGTCGAGTACACCGAACTCGGCCGAGTGAACTCTACACTCGGCCGAGTGAACTCTACACTCGGCCGAGTGCCAACTAGGCAGAACGTTGCCTAACTGATACACAAATCACACTCGTCCGAATACACTCTACTTGGCCGAGTACACAAGACACGAGATCGAGTGACCTGTACTCGAACGAGTACAAGGTACTCGGAAATACTGAGTATTACAAGGTGTGTTACATAACATTGGGAACTTTGTGTTTCTGTAATTTTATTTATGTGTGTTTGTTTCGAGCGTAAACTTCTGAGGAACGACTTATTAGGTTTTCCAGAATGTAACATATTTATGAAATATTCAGATTTTTGCAAATCTTTTGATTGTTGAATCAATGTTATAAATGTCCTAAATAAGAGAACAATAATGGACAATTGAATTTTAGAGGAAAAAGAATTATTGAGGTACGAAATTAATAGTTACCCTATATATTTCCAGTTTTTGCTATGGCTAAGTCTATAAAACAAGAGTAACCATAATCATCAACATTTCAGAATCATCAAACATTAGGTAAGTGATGGGTATTACTACTCACAAGGTACCTTAATTTGTGACGACTATAAGCTTGTTATTGACTTCTTAATCATGTCGTACGTAGTCCACAAGGTACCTTAATTTGCGACGACTATACGCTATATATAAACTTTTGCAAACATGAACATTGGCGGAGCCAGGATTTGAATTTAGGGGGGGCGAAAAATTTTAGGGGGGGCGAACGACTATTTTTATAAGGTACATTTAAAAAATTTCGAAAAATTTCGCTAAAAATTTCGAAAATTTCAACCGCCGGGGGGGGGGGGGGGGGGGGGGGGGGCGAGCGCCCCCGTTAGCCCCCCTAGCTCCACCACTGAACATGAACAACTACATGGTAATGTTTCACAAAGTTGTCAACTCTATGTTATAACGCTTCGACTTAGAAATTATACACAATGCTAAGAAATTACAGTAGGTCTCCCTTGTGACGGGTCGGACCTTGCGACGGGTTTTTCCTCTAACAAAATGGATAGAGGGAACATGTGGGGCACCCCCCATGTGCTTCCCCTTTTCCCTTAAATGGGTCATTTGTGAGGGGAAGTGGTACCCGTCGCAAGCTTGTGACGGATACTGCCCGTCACAAACAAGAATTTGTGAAGAAATTAAGGTAGTGTACTATGATCAAAGAATAGATTTTACTTAAGACCGTCTTTAATTTAAGACGTCTCACAAACTTCTTTCATTTATATTTCTATTAATTATAATACATCGTGAGCATTAGCGTTTCCAATGGAGTTCATTGGGTTCCAATGAACTCTCATTGGAAAGTCTATCAAAAATTTATGACAGTTATATATAGTAGAAGTAACAAGTAATTTGGGCTGGTGGTAAACTTTAAGTATTTTGTTCTAAAGGTTAGGGGATCAATTCCCTCTAAAATCATTTCTCCCTTTAGTGTTCTTTTTTCAAGTTTTTATAAGTTTTTTCTTTTAACATTTTTTTCTTTTTAATTTTCCGGTTTATTTTTCTTTTCCACTCTAAGAAATATTGGGTTTGATATTTGACAATGAAAGCTACTATATTTATTTTTAGTTGTATTATCCCCTTGTAATTTTTAAAAAACTATTCTCTTCCTTTTTAATTGAGTATAAGAAATATGAGATCATCCAATAGTATTCGTTGATAATTATTTACTACCATCTTCATTACAAAACATTGTTCGTATTTATTTTTAATTCAAAGAGGATATTTTATTACTTTAAATATTGCATTTTTAAACTCAGCATAACTAAAATTTTTTGTTGAAAGTACAATATAAATTTTTCATGGAAAAAGTACAAATCAAAAATCGAACCCCCATTATTGTAATCCCAGAATTGCCACTGATCGTGAAGGTCGTCTTATGTTAAGACCATTAAACTAGGACACAAATTCTCATTTACAACTTGTATTATCCGTCTTAAGTTTAAAACGGATCAAATACATACTAAATCACCCTTACCCGATTGCAAAATGGCAATTGGTTTAGGCCGAAGGAAATTACATATCCAACCCCTCTATATGAACAACAATTACTCTTGCTTGTGACGGAACTAACCCCTCTCACAAGTGTGCAAGTGGGGGACAAGTGGGAAATCAATGATTTTCCAATTGCTCTCTCACTTGCAAGCTTGTGAAATGGACTCCAACCCGTCACAAGTTTGTGACGGATAGTGACCGTCACAAATGATAATTTGTGATGAAACAAATGTGAAATCTCAATGCAATGGTCTCTTACAAAATGCAAAAAGTAATTTAGCGCCAATTCTAAAGTTGTACCAAAACTCAGATTTCACGGGCATCATCGCCAAAGTAAGCACATTATTAACTTAATTTCTAAACTTTTGCATTCCTTGTTATGAAGTACTTTGATTTTCGAATTTCTCTAATTCTCTTTAACTTGAAAACGCTATACACTAGGGTTTGGGGGATTGCTGTTTTTGTGCTTAAATCACAATGGGGAAATTGACTAATTTTTTCTAGTCATGCAATTCTCTGCTGGAAATAATTCCCTGCAGCTAATTTGCATAACATTTCACGTATGGCGTGTTTGGATAGCAAAATGGATTGAAAGGGAGGGGAGGGGAGCGAGAATGAAGGAGGTGATTTTGACATTGTAGGGGAAATAATTTGGCTTGCAGGAGGGAAATAGAGGGTTTCATTCTCGCTTCAACCCAAATTTGCTAAGTATTTCTCATCCCTCTTTTTCCCTCTCCTTACTTTCCCTTCGAATCCTCATATTCAAACACACCCTTAATTCACCTTTTGCTTAGTAATTAGTACTTAGCGATAGAATTTGCTTGATTTTTGGTTGTCAGTTGTGGGATGAAGACATTTAATGAACAAGTGGGACCTTAATTTACTTTGAACCTAGGTAGCAAGAATCAAACAACTTTCAAGTACTTCTACAACTATATTTAATATCTAAGGAATGTCATTATCAATTTTTTTTTGATGGATTGATGCTGTATTAGATCGCTTAATTTGAACATTGTTTATACTTTGTAATGGTCCCATGTGTGATGGTCCACCGCAATAAGGATGGCAATCGGCAGGGTTTGATAGTAGGTATCCAGACTGTATCCGTCCAGTTGGAGCGGATATGGGTGAGTATTATGGGGTTCTTGGGGGGTATGGGTTTCAAGCAAATACCCGCCATCTATGTTACTGAGACTCTTTTAGAGGTCTCCAACATTGGTGCATGTCCAAGTGCCATACCCTTGCCTTAATGTCCTAGTGTTAGTGTAAGACATGGGTATGCGAGATAGTAAGACGAGTTAGAGAAATATAGCCTGCCGTAGGTGGTGAGGGAGAGGTTGATTTTGCTTCATACCCACATATTACAGAGATACATATTTTCTTTCTTGTTGAAAATGAATGAAAATCTTAATATTATGAAGCCATAATCAACATCGTTTGAAAATTTATAATTCGTAGTGACTAAACTGGTTTTTACCAAACCATTTTTGAATCAAATTGACGTATCGACAAGTAGTAGATAGCTGAGGCTGGTACGATTTTAGATCTTCATCCACTTAGGCGGGTATGGTTTTGGAAGCTTCCATTCGCCATGGCTGGTGGCCTGGTGGGTGGGTATAATATAAGTTTTGCATGGTGGTTACGGTTGCGGGGCACTCTACATTTGCCCATGCCCACCCTAATGACATCCATAGGGCCAGGCGATGATCCAAATATTGATGTCATTTCAGTCTTTGGTCCGAACGTGAACCATACCAAATGGACCATGGTCATTATCGGTTTTTTGACGTACCCGGCTTTTGAAATCTCTTTTATATAGGAAGTCTGCCAGTGTATGGATTAGTTATGCTATTCGAAAGAGGTGCAGTCCACCTTTGATTTGTTTACCGGGTTTCACATTTTAATTTTAGACAATGATAGTTTTGCTGTAGTTTTTTTTCCCTTTAAGACTCATAATCACGTTTTGGAATTCCATCTTTATAATCCGGTCAAAAATTTCGTTGAAGTAATATGCTGAACTATTTCAGTTTTCAGGTAATGAAGCAGAGAGCGGCGTTGGTCATATAAGATGCTCAATTAATTTGACACTACTATTTAGGGAATTAATTAGGAATGCCTGATAATTGAAAGAGTTACTCCTAGTTAGCTTTATGCTACAGATGAGTGACAATATCCTTCAAGTGGTGTTCCTGGACCATCATGGACTTTACGATCCTACTTAGCGCACTTGTACTTCTGTACTATCGACAAGTGTCACCGAAAGAGATGTGATGCCTAAGAATATTATGAAGATAACTGGTAATATGAACATGAAATGTTGTTTTCATAGTGGATGCTTTGCTCAAGATGTCTCTATTCAGACTTGTGATATGAGGAGAATTGATGCTTCTACAGAATATCAGCTCACAAAAATGTATTAAACCGGCATTGAAGCTTAATATATGAGGCAATCACTTTCATCTGAAGAAGGTTTGTATTATTTGTGCATGCTATCTTGATCAAGTGTATGGATGCTCAACTAAGACCCCTAAAAGAAGCTAATTCTAAGCCATGGTGTCCCTTATGTGTCTCCAGAGGCCATTGAGCAAAGACTTCATGTTCACTAGATCTACTGTCGCAATCTTCAGAGCACTCATTAGCCCAATTGAAGCTCTAGTGTTTCATTTCGATCACTTTATTTACGTGTTGGATGATTCAACATTATCCTATCATATGCAGAGCTTCAAAACATGGTCCGGCTTTTAAGAAGTAGTTATCATTTATTGGTTCTTGGACTTGGACTTAGATACATTGCTGGAACTAAAGCGTCATTAGTTAGACATAGCCTGTTTTTTTTCTCAAGTTTAATTATTGATCACTACTTAAATGAAACACAGAAGTAAGTCAGGGGACGATCGTCACCATACATGGGTTTGTTATTTGCTATAATTCTTTGAAGTTAATGGACAGATTTTATGTAGCAACTCGATGGATCGGGGTAAGTTTATTTAGCTTGCTTACACATGATGCTGGGGCCACTGAGCCGCTCTAGGTTTTCTGTTTGGTTTTTAAATTATCGTTTTAAAGAATATTGCTGTGTTTAGTTGTCTACATTATTTTTGGTGCGGATTAAAGCGATCATTATATTCTTTTCCACATGTTTTAGTATTCTGGTTCATGAATAAGTATTGCTAGTGTGCGGATGCTCTTGCTCATGCACCATTGTGTGTTTTGACTTTGGAGTTGTAACTTCTAATAAATAAAAGCAATTGTTGCAGACTTACAAGGTATGGCTGAAAAAAACATGAACACCGTTATTCTTTGCTTTCTCTAACAAAGCAGGATGGTGACCACATTTTGCTAAAGGTAAACATTGGAGACACCTCTTGTGTATATTTTTGCTTCTCTTCCTGTCATTTGGCTCTGGAATCGGAATAAAAGGAGAATTTCTGCTCTGTACATCCCCAATCACCAAGCTGCAATTTTTTGCAGGGGGTGTAAAAAGCGGCCGTGTCAGTGACTAATGATTAAAAGGTGAAGCTTCTACATCAATCATCATTTGTGACATTTCTTCACATTGCCACTTTTTCCTTTTCTGGTTGTTACTGATTCACTTATTGGAGGTGTCTGCTTATATTTTTATTCCCCACCCACAGAATACCACTTAGCTTTTCTGAGAAAAGAGCCACATCCTGGGAAAGACTTCCTATATTAAAATTTAATTTCCTTTTATCTGATCATTAGTTGAAACTTGGAAAAAATGATTGTTTTGGCTTACCTCAATTTAAAGTAATTAGTAGTAATATGGAATTTAGTTTTTCTTTTTATTACAAAGATCGAAATCATTAGTGTGATGTTGTCATCTCTTATCTTTGATTCTTGTTTTTTTTCTCCTGTTATCAAACTATATAACTCAAAGCTGTGTATTCCTTGTAACTTGATCAATTGGCTGTCAGAGGAGGTTACTCAGTACTACTTGAGTTGCACTTATGTTTCCACTCACCATTCTATATAAATCACAGTATAAGTCACTGAATAATCAAGAATAGAAAAGGTAGAAGGTTTGTCGTTTTTTTAAAATTGTTTGAGGTGCTTGATGATGCAAACTAGAGTTATGGAGTTAGACTTACTGCCATATTCTGATGAGCTTATGGACGTTTTTCCGTCTGATTTATCATCCACTGCCTGGAAATGCTAATTAAATTCTCTTGGGTCTTTGGTTGTACTCTTTACAGTGCTTTACTTTAGTATCTGTCGATTTATGTCCTCTAATGGAATTACCGATGTATTCTAAGATTGCTATTCAGGGCTTTAGAGTGAATGTAAAAATAAAAAATGTCTGTTTGTGTTTCTTATGGTTAATAACTGGGCTTCTCATCAAGAGTACCGGAAACAGCGTCTGTAACTACTGGGATTATTATGTTTATTTTGATTCATTTCTGCTTAGGCAAGGAAGTGTCATTAGAAATGTAGCTAAATATGTTGATACCAGTTTGAAGATATTGTCTGTCGTCGAGATGCCGCCCACAGGTATACGAGATGTGGTATTACATTAGGCTCCGAAGGCTACTAACTAATAAATACTGCTACACACCAACACTACTAGCTTAGCTGTATAGTTAGCCTTTTAAAAGATTTGTCTTTACAAACTAACCTAATTCTATATCAGAAGATTGAGTGGGGAAAGTAGAGCCTGAAATGGAAGTTTGGACAACCCAAAGGTTGGCACTGAGAATTAATTATCCGATTCTGTTAAGCCATTGTCCATACATAAACTATCAGGATTTCTGGTTGATGCTTGATTTATACTTGTTTTTGCTGAGTGCCTGTCATTTCCTGCATAAGTTCTAGTCCTTTTTGATTGATAGCTCTCATTCTTTGCTAATCTTATAAAATAACAAGGGCAACTTTCCAAGAATATAATATTATGTTAAAAACATGCACCTTATTTTGTCTAGAAAGAGGAAAAAGTGAAACAATTCTTGGCCTTGTCTCTTTTGGGATAGATTCTCTTGTCTTATGTTACAGAGAATTGCGTATTATATATTGTGATATCTTATCTTAGAAGTGATGTACGGACTACGGAGTATTCTTTAGTTCGGATAGCGGCACAATTAACAGTGGTATATGCCAACTAATTGTTTTCGGTTCTTTAATTTTGTTTCTTTGATTTTTATAAGGATCTTCTTGCAGGAAAAACCTGCACTAAATGCCAACTAAGCTTATTTAGACTTTAGTGTAAGGTTTGTGGCTCATGACCTTATTACCCCATCAAGGACCTGGACCATTACTCTCGGCTAGGCCGTAGGCAACCTACTAGGGGTCTAGAGGTGGTGTGGTGTGGTGTGGAGGGAGAGGTATACTTGCCATTTCAAAAATTATATGCAGAAAACCTTACAAAGGTTTTTGCAAGAATTTGAAGTTCATTGTGCTTTTCTAGTTCTTGGTTCATTAGCTGTTACAAAAATGTTACTATTCAGGTTATCTTATCAGGGAACTAATGTACTTAACCTTACTCTAACAGCAAAATGACAAATAGTTTAGCTTTTAACGTTTTATTTCCAACGCAGCCAAAGACTCAGTTTTTTTAGTTTTAGAGCATAATGGAATAAAGCAATGGTTTATTATATTGTGTTCTGAAGTAACATTCAATCATCTAACCATCAATGCAATTTTCATTAAGAGTTATCTAAAAACAACCTGTCTCTACGTTAACAAAAGCGTAAGATTGCTTACACTCGAGCCTCCTTGCCTTGCCATGGGAGGGAACTTCTGCTGCGGGGTAAGGTGTTTTTTTTTTGGTATCAGTGACCAATAACCTTGTACAAAGTGTACTGTACTGTACAATTTGAGATTTTTGTGGTGATTTATGCTGGCATCCTCGGTAACGCGACAGGTTACTGAAAAGGAAAAAAAAAATTCCTCGATCTTTTCTTGATATGAACTCCACTCCTGCCTAGTGCCTACTATGAGTCTATGACAACAGAGACATAGTTGATTAACCACTTGGAATTATTCTTTCACTGTGCAGGAAACATTGCAAGCATTCCATTTGCAGCTGCTTGATATGTAAAGGCATGTAGGGGCGAATAAGTAGAAATCTTTTAAGACAGGTTAGTCACCACTAACCTAAACACTGTCCAAGTTGGCCACATGACTTAATTACAAGCATTGGTGTATTTGTTTAATATCTTTGTTTTCATTGTAATGGAATCATTGGATTCCTCTTCAGGAAAGCATAGTTTTTTTTTTTTTTTTTTTTTTTTTTTTTTTTTTTTTTTTTTTTTTTTTTTTTTTTTTTTTTTTTTTTTTTTTTTTTTTTTTTTTTTTTTTTTTTTTGTGGTGCAATATGTTTTTGTGCCTTACCTTGTTTAAAGTTTTCATTTAGCAATATAACTGAGGATTTAGGAGAAGTTCATATGATTAAACAGTTGTAGTTGGTGATTACTCGGTTTCAGTTTTATCCTCTTGACTAGACATTTCCGACCATTCTGTATCATTGAACTAAATTTATTGTCAATTAGTCTTTATACGCACTAATAATGTGATCGGAATGTGGGTTACCCTCCACATTCCACACTGTTCACTAGGTATCTTTTGTTCAGAATGTGGCTGGCTAGTCATGACACTCATTAGGTAAACATTTCAATAAATTTTTACAGGAATTGGAGAATCGATTTTGTGGAGGCATCTTTGGAGGCTTACATCTAGCCACTTTCTCTCTTACCCCACTTGATATAGGCTTATTAGGTTAATAACAACGCTAAATGAGCTAAGGAGCCTGAAATGTAGTTTCGGCGTTCAGGACAGGAGACCACATCTTTATAACCACCACTAACCCTACATGATAGATGCAGGAGTCCCGTAAATTGCAGTAGATAAAAAATAAATTAATGAAAATTTCTTGTGATGTGGTTAAGAGTGAAGATGAAGAGAACCTATAATTCACCTTTTCTAGGAAGTTTCACCAACTCACAGAGGAATCATGACTCAGGAGTATACAAGCTAAAAATCGGCGTGCGTCATAAGGAGCGTATAGAAAGTATTTGGAATCTGCAGCAATTATTTTTGATGGCCAATAAAGAGCTAATACTAGGTTTATATGTTTCTAATAATTTCTTTATTAATGAACTTCCTGACCGAGTTTAAAGCAGAAAATGCCATTCCAATCTCACAGTGAATCAATTAGCTGTTTCTTTTAATGCTCCCGTATCGTTCATCTCCCAATCATGTAATGAGGGCCCCAAACACCCCTACTTCAGAACATTCTTTCCTTCCTCTTCTTTCTGCTTTCCTTTTCACAGTTATGTTCCTTTTTTCACTACCCTCTCATAGAATCCTACTATATAAATACCATATGATACATGTTAATGAAACACAACTCAAACTTCACTTAACAGCTGTAATAACACACTAAGAATTAACATCGAACATCATCTGCATTAGTAGTATTAATATGGAGAGAAACCAGTTACATCGCCAGGTTACTCAGATGAGACAGTCCTTCTTTGATCAGGTTTTTCCCTTGCTTCCCCCTCAAAGCGTGTATCATTTCCGTTTCTATCCCAGTAGCAATATATTTTACTTAATATGCTTTCATTTCAGGGGTTTTTGGATGATCAATTTCTCCTATTAGAAGAGCTGCAGGATGACACTAACCCAAATTTTGTGGAGGAGGTGGTAACTCTGTTTTACAGAGATTCATGCAGATTGCTAGCCAATATAGAGCAAGCAATGTAAGCACTTTTCTTTGTTCTGCTCTGTGTTCTTGTCATTCATTGTTTTCCCATTTCTTTCTCTTTTTTAAAATCTATATTTATTCGAAAAAGTTTGAACTACGAACAGTACGTAACAGAGTTGTTCTTATGTTTGTGCTGCAGGGACAGGAGCCCTCTAGACTTTATCAAGTTGGAAAACCACATGCAACAGTTCAAAGGAAGTTGCTCTAGGTACTTGTGAAGTTCTGAGGCAGTGTTGAACTCAGATTTTTACGTTCCCGGGGCCCGTTGATATTTTAGAGATTATCATACAGAAAACTTCATTTTTTTTTAGCAATTTTGTACAAGATAATTTATTTTTCCATTGTCTGAGTACACCAGTCCTATAACATGTATCCACCACTGTTCCGAGCTAAACTATTTTTACATACGGGTATATTCTTAAAGTAACTAAAATGTTTCCCTAATGTTGATAAACTGTTTTACGTGAGTGCAGCATTGGAGCAAAGAGAGTAAGAAATGAGTGCAACCAGTTCAAAGAATACTGCAGGGCTGGAAACACCGACAGGTAATTTCCTTATCAGTCTGGAATCTATACGAAATCAGTATATTCTATACTCATGGTCTTGTCAGTAGACTATCTTTATCTCCAGACTTTAGTCTTAAAACTATAAAATACCGAGTATACCATTATTATTTACAATTCTATACTTATGGTCTGAGTATGAGACACCTCCTGTTACTGCTATAAAAGAAGAATTAAGCCGATTCTGATATGCTTGAAAAATATGTCCATATCTCCATGACTCCATATCTTTGAATGACACGCTAGTCGATTTATTCATAAGTCTTTCGAGCACCTCTTATGTTGCGGAAACCTTAGACAACTTCTTACTACGGAATAGCTTTAATGTTGAAGGAGTATCTTTAGGCACGCCGAAACAGTATTGCAGTACTCACGCTAATGTTTCCCTTCAAAAATAAGGAATTGGTAGTCCTCACGGATGGTTTTGGAGTGACAATAGTGCCTCTCATTTTAAGTGTAAGCAAGCCATTGATGCCTTATTAGAAAGGTCAATAAACCAGTGATGCCAAAAATTCAAAGGGAAGAATTTAGTGCCAATAAAGCTAATTATTTTGACACGTTACTCATATGCTGGACATTAAATATATTTTTTTTTTCCTGTAAGTCTCTAGTAAATCGACTTTACATTAATATATTGTAAATCAGCTGCAAGCGGACTTTCCAGCAAATGAAAAGAGAATACACAACTCTGAAAAGGAAGCTTGAATCCTACTTTCAGGTCTACTTCTTATCTAATTCACATGTGAATCTTGTCTTTGTTGCTTCTACCATGACACCATGTACTTAGATTTTGCTGTTAAAGCTTTTTTACTTGTATGTAATTTAGTTGGTGAGACAAGTTGGACCAAGGGAGATGGCCACTCGACCGCGCTAGATAGCAGAGACGATTTTAATGAAGAAGTGGTCACAACATTGTGAATGCTGAATATCGTACCAGTGTTTATGTACTTGAAAATCCACCAAACTGAAGAGCCTTTGGCCCGGTCTCCTTTTCCTTCACGAAGGCTTGGAAGAGTTATACTCCCATGGTTTTGTTTGCTTTTTTGGTGCTTCAATGTCGCATGTACGAAATATAGTCT
This sequence comes from Heliosperma pusillum, assembly GCA_022085475.1. Lineage (NCBI taxonomy): Eukaryota > Viridiplantae > Streptophyta > Magnoliopsida > Caryophyllales > Caryophyllaceae > Heliosperma > Heliosperma pusillum. The sequence goes on from JAIUZE010005846.1 coordinate 25,549, forward strand.
ATATAGGATGTATGCATCGATCTTATGTTGAATGAAAAGTAGGTTTGATAATATGATTGAATCCTGTTTTTTTTTCAGAGAAAAACAAATTATTAGACCGGAATACATTTGTTCATGATTTGGTTTTTAATGAATTGATATCAATGTAGCTTCAAAATATGAGAATAAACAAAATGATCGGTTAAAAATATTCTTCTACACTTTTTAATTTCAAAGTGTTAACAAAGTACCGTATTCAAGCCGGGTCATAACATAGTTACATTATTAGTAAAAGTTCTATTTAAATCACTTAGTAGCCGAGTAAACATCACAAGAAAGACCTGGACTATCATACAATGTAGCTATAAGGACTCGAACTTTTTTTGGTAACTTTGAGGACTCCAAACGTCTTTTTGGCTAATATAACCTTATCCTATATCCTATATTTTTTAAGGATGAGCATATGTGTCACATTTAAACATAAAAAAATTATAAGATTAGACCATTTTAAATTTGGAGCAACTCGAGTGAATGAAGTTGTTTCGATTCTCGATCGCAAATATTTCGATTACGTGTGGCTGATTTGGACGCCCATAATAGACTAGACAGAATGTAGCACCCTAATTCCAACTTTAAATAGAATAACACCCTGATTCTTTTTAAGCATTGAGGTATTTATGTTTGCTTGTATGCGTTTAGATATTGCATATATTCTAAAGTTTATTTGACATATTCTAAAGCAATATGGATTATGATCTTGAATCCATTAAGTGGGGCCAAATATACTATTTGTCATTTATCTTTAGAACATGACTTTATTTATAGGAGATCGATTTAGGTTGAGATCATTCAATATCCGACTCGTAGTTGGTTATGAAAATTTGACATGAGGCTACAAATTCAGTGCAACATTGAAAACCACTTAAGTTATTTGTGACAAATATGCCAGTTATTTTTATTAAAGCAATGCTCACTCCGTCCTGATCATTTACTTACATTTTATATTATTTATGAAAAGTATTTTTTTATCAAAGATAAACAAAGAAATGACACTGAGGGGGTGCAAGTCATGTGTTGTTAAGAAAAAATTCAATGTGAAAAAGTGTCATTTTAAGATGTTAGTTCAAAGTTTTGATGATCTCTCTAGTTAGGTGGGAATTTTGTCATGTTAGTCACGTGATTGTATACGGTGATGAAGTTCTTCAAAAATGAAGTTTTTGGTTCTTCGGGTTTAATTGGTCTTATTTTGGTTTATCTTACTAAAGTTTAATGTTAATATGTTGAAATTATGTTTATTTGGATAGCATTTGGATGTTATATCGTCCATCCTACACTCTCATGCTCGTTTCATGTCATCATTTATAGTGACATATGTGACCATTGAGGGGCCTGTTACGACAAAAAATTCAAATGCCGCTTTTGTAACACCCCATTTGCCTAAGGGCCTTTAGGAAGACATTACCGAGTAAATTAGAGAGTTACCATCTTGGTTACCCGAGCTAGTATTGATTTAATCAACAATAAAGGACACTTAAAATGCTTTATTAAACATCAAATGATAATACGATTACAGCTAAAAATCTAATCTCAAAATAATAAGAATGCCTAAAGAATTCATTATCTAATACTCAATGACTATAACAAATATGACCTCTCCCAATCCGTCATCATCTGATCGCCAAAAGCATCCATAACACTTAATCACCTGCTAAAACTCATTGCTTACCATTTGCCGAAAATATCAAATGGATCACCGTAGGGTTACAAAATATATGACTAGGAAAACGCACACGTCAACCACAATAAATACAAATAATCATGAACATAAAGCAATGCAATACAATCACAAGCCACATCATCACGCCATCACCATCCTCATTAATCATGCATCAAATGAGGCCCACTAAAAACCAAGGACACCTTTGGCAGTGTTCGGGATATACCACAGAACACCTGGGCCTCGTCTCCCAACGGGTCACCTGTGCCAGTCCCCTTCTCCCCACACGGGTGTAACACCCCAACTACCAAAGTGCTTTACCATGGCCTACCTTAGCAAATGAGAGCGCTACCATCTCGGTTGATCGAGGTAGCACATATCAAATAGACCTAAATGAAACAACATTCATTAAGCACTGTTTAAAGTGGTTACAAATCCCAAAGTAATACAACTGATCTCAAAACCAAGCTATTTAAAAACTCAACATCTACTGCCTCAGCGGAAGCTATTTGATCATTGTCGCACATCAATCCTTGCTAACCCATAAGAAAGCTCATACATGTTACCTACTAAACTCCTGCTCACCATTCCCCAACGGATCACAATAAAAACAAAATAGGGTCAGTACAATCATAAATTAATCACAATCAATAACAAGAATACATCACAACCATCTCAAATTATACAACATCACATATGGCTCCCATCGCAACGAGTAGCCGGGTTTCCATCGCAACGGGTAACCCACCCCAAACTCTGGTAACACAAGTTACTCTCATCGCAACGAGTAGCCGGGTTCCCATAAAAAAGGAATACCCAATTTACTATGATTAGAGTAACCATCAAACACAGCTTCGTCACTTCGTAAATCAAATTTGCTTAAATTAATTTTTCCATTATTATGGACAAAACATTTACTACCAAAGCAACAAAGATGAGCTATATTGAGTTTTCTCCCTCTTACAAGTTCATATGGAGTCTTTTTTAGAATTGGTCTAATCATATCTCTATTGTGCACATAGCATGCAGTACTAATGGTTTCGGCCCAAAAGTTCTTAGGAAGGCCACTACACAAAAGCATAGTGCGAGCCATGTCCTCTAGTGTTCTATTCATACGTTCAACAACACCGTTTTGTTGTTGGGTTTGTGGTGCAGAAAAGTTATGTCCTACACCATTCTCCCTACAATATTCTATAAAAGCTTGATTATCAAATTCGGTGCCATGATCCGTACGAATGGAAACTAAATTTTTATCATACTTGTTTTGGGCAAGCTTCATTAATACTACAAACTCATCGAAAGTTTCATCTTTAGTAAATAGAAAGATAGGCCATACATACCTTGAGTAGTCGTCGACTAGGACGAATACGTACCTTGATCCACCACGGCTTCTGACTTTCATAGGTCCACACTAATCCATGTGTACTAACTCAAGTGGACGTTCTGTACTTACTACTCGTTTTGGTTTGAATGAAGATCTAACTTGTTTACATCGGGCACATGAGTCACACATCTTTTCTTGTTCGAAAATGATTGAGGGTAAACCCTCAACTAAATCCCAAAATTTGAGTTTCTTTAAAGTTGTTGGACTAATGTGTTCAAACCTCTTGTGCCACAAGCATGAATCATCTACAAACTTTCATGCACGTAAAGGAACTTGTAGTGACTTTGTTTAAATCAATCATATACACGTTCCTTTTACGCAGACCTTCTAGAATAACATTACTAGTACCTTCAATTATGATGCGACAAACATTTGAATGAAAAACTACTTTATTGCCTTTGTCACATAATTGAAAGATACTTAGCAAGTTATGTTTAAGACCATCTACCAGATAGACATTATTAATAGCATGTGAAGGAGATATACCAATCTTACCTACACCGATTATCTTGCCCTTCTTTGTAACACCCGGAAATGTACCCTATTTTTCTAGTAGAAATATTTTACGAAACTTTTTCAATAATTTTAAGTTTTAAATTATAATTTTAAGTTCCGAGTCGAATTTAGAATTTCCGAGTTCGTATTTGGAATTTCTGCGGGATTTCATGAAAAAGTCGTCTTCAGTCTAGTTTGACTTTCTGGACTTTGGAAATCGTGTTTGACTTTTTCTCTACACAACTCACAACACACTCCCTCCTTAACCTAAAATCTCATTAAACACAAAATCAAACCTAGTTTTCTTCTTCCTTAAGAAATCAATTTCCCTCTTTGATTTCGATTTCATAATTCGCATAACTTCTTCGTTGCTCGATAGAATTTACGTAAGTTTATCTTATTCTTACTCCCGTACCTTCCTCTATCCGCGTAGATGTTAAAATCATCGTCTTTCTCGCTTTTCAAACTTTCCGTCTTTCTCAATATGAACTTTATTCATCTTTTTACGATCTAATTGTAGGTGGCGACCTCCAAGATCCCGACAAAGACTATTTCCTTATAGAAGAGGAGCTTGAGACGATCATTAGAGACGCTCAAGGTACGGTGAAGGGTTACTCGTAATACTTACGTGTTTTACATGTTGTGTATATGCCTAGAACATCGTAATTAGATTACGATAGTGAGATCGAAAGCGCATTGCTAGATTACGTACATCTGTTATCATATGCATGCATTTTTGATGAATTATATTGATTGTTGATGATTATTTGAAGTATATATGAGAATTGAAATGATTTGGAAATGAATTGGTTGAGCTTTGGAAGCTCTCGGGTTAAGAAGTGATCCCAGCCGGTCGACCGGCCGCCGGTCTGACCACCGGCTGGGAACACATCAGAAACCCCTTTGGAAATTGAGAATTTGTATGAAGTGGTGCTCCAGGCCGGCCCACCGGCCGCCGGTCGACTGACCGGCCCAGACCCCTTTCCTCTGTTTTTGAGTTTTTGCCTGTGTTCTGAGCCGGCCCACCGGCCGCCGGTCTCCAGCCCGGCCTGGAACACGGCTGTACATTTTTCCTTCAACTTCTAAAACTCATAATTTATATTAGTTCACATGATCGGTTTATCGTATAATTTTACGTAGAGTCTTATAATATTCATGTTTTGAATATATGATATCTCTTTCGCATGTATCACATGTTTGGTGACGGTTTTCGATATGTTTCCACTTTGAGTCGGTTTTTACAACTGAGTCGGTTTGAGCACTATTTTGTATTGTGCTATGTATTCTCATTCCCTTGGCTACCTTCCCGTTCGTAAGGCTGGAATGTCGGAACGGAGAGGTATCCTACTGCTTAATTGCATGTGTAGTGGGCATATGACGACGTTGTTGGGAGTTGAACGCTATGCGTTGTTCGACCCGCCCGTCAAATGTTGTATACTTGCGAGGTGGTGTTATTTGCATGTAGCGTACCGCTTGTTATGTGGCTAGAGCTCTTTTCCGCCTCTTTCGTGAATGTCGACCGAATTTTGGGGTACACTCGGCGTCTATTATTGCCCGAGTCTTGGCTCGAAATGTTATCGCATGTTCGAATCGGAATCAAAAAACACTATTCCGGAGTCCCTGGCACAGGTTTTAACAGGACCGTATTATTATCGTCCCGTCCCTAAAAACCGGAGGCATTAGTGAACAATTACTAAATGTGATCGTGTATGCGTTACAGGGAAATGCTTATCCCGTGGATGCCTGTTAATCATACTTGCCATGTACACGATGCTAGTGCGTTTCATTTACCGTGAGAAAGGTAGTCTTTATGTTGTTATACTTGAATGCGTGATTTCATGATTGAGTATTCATGATCATTGCATGACTTGGCATGGTTGTTTGTCGAGTCTCAATCTTATCAATCTTATACCGCTAACGGTGAGATGCAAGCCCTAGTGAGCGTATTCGATTGCCTAAGAGTGTCTTTCCCGAGTCTTGAATAACATGATGGTTACGGATTTGATTTCGATATGATCTTATCTTTATATCTCGTATTGCCTATTTATTCTTATCGCAACTCACATGTATATATATATATGCATGCTTTACTTTCGTATTACCTTATGTGTACGTTGGATGTAATATGGCTGGGAGAACCCGGAGTTACTCCCCACTGACTGTGGCATTCATGTTTTTCATGGATGAACAGGTTGCATGCTATGGATGACTTTTTGGATCTGATATTTTGGGGTTCGGGTGTGAGCTAGCGGGCGTTGTCCCTGGAAGTTCACCTCTAGACGATAGTAGCTAATTTTTGTCAAACACTTGTTCTTTGCTAACATTTGAAGAGACCCCGTCTCTTTGTTGTATAGTTTCGCGTTTAGTTTGTAACATTTTGACACACCTCGTGTTATATATAACTTGCATGTTTAAAGGTTTTTAAAAATACCGTATTTCCGCATATTATTCACATGCTTGTTTGATTTATTATTCCGCATTCGCGAGGGTTGTCACAGTTGGTATCAGAGCTTTGATCGCTCCCGACGCACACACGTGAACCCTAACTTAAACTACTTGACCTTGAAATAATAAATGAGAGATTGGGTAGAAGTAAAGGACTTTACTTGGTAGTCTATTTGTTTATTGCTAATTGATAGGAGTAACTTAATTGTTTTTTGTTCTTATGAAGATGGTTAGACCGCGTTCAGCTGATAATATTATGATGGAGGGCTCTTGCTCAAGTGCTGAAGAATCAGCAAGATGCCGCTCTAGCTAATGCCAACAAGTTCACCCTAGAAGGGAGGACAATCAACAAGGTGGTTATGCATGGGTGGCGGGTCAAATTGCAAGGAGTAAGATCGTGCCTTATGGTGGTGAACCGGATCCTACGGAGCTATCCGATTGGTTCCGTGAAATGGAAAAGCAGTTTGATCTTTACCAAGTCCGGGAAGAGGATAAAGTAAGGATAGCAAAGCACTTTCTAGTGCGGGAAGCCGACAATTGGTGGGCTATCACTAGTGCCACTGCCGTTCTTGAAGAGGACTTTAATTGGTCTTGCTTTAAGGCTCTTGTGGAGGGTAGGTTTTACCCTAAAGAGCTTAAACAGCAAAGGCTTAAAGAGTTCATTGACTTTAAGCAAGGCAACCTATCGGCTCAAGATTTTACAACGGAGTTTAATAAGCTCGCTCACTTTGCGCCGAGGCTTATTCGTGATGATGAAGACCGGGCGTTCTACTATCGTAACAAGTTGAATGCCGTGCTTCAAAGTAAAGTGAGAAGGGGTACCGCGTCCTTTGGAGATCTCTACGACGATGCCTTATGGGCTGAAAATTCAATGAAGGCCATTAGGGATGAAGCTTTAACGAACAATCCCTCTCCTTCTTATGCTCCTAGGCCGAATGCCTTTGGGAAGAGGCCATTTATTCCGTCTTCCTCTAATTCCTATGCTAACAAGAGGAGGTTTAATCCTTCTTCCAATGCAAGAAATCCTTCTCCTTATATTCCTAGAGCTACTTCCAATGTGGCTCATAGGCCTTATGCTCCTCAAGCTCAAGGTCGTCAATGTAATCAGTGTAGGCAACCATACCATCCTGGTGTGCCATGTGCCAACCGAGCCTACATTTGCTTCTTTTGTAAGAAGGGTGGTCATCGTTATGAAGATTGCCCCGATCGAAAGTTGCCCCCTCCTCCTCCTAAGCCTAAGGGTTCAATCTTTGTCATGAGTCGTGCTGAAGCCGAGGCTCATCCCGAGATCATTACTGGTATGTTCTCAATCTTAGAGCAACCGTGTCTTATTTTATTTGATACCGGTGCTTCAATGTCTTTTGTGTCATCAACCTATGCTAATAAATTATCAATCAAGCCTACATCTAGTGAGGATACTCCCATATCCTTACCATCCGGAGATATTATCTCTTGTTCAACCCTTTATCCAGATGTGCCTATATCTATTTCGGGTTCTATCTTTCCCGCGAATCTCCTTCAGTTTCCTCTAGGAGAGTTTGATATTATCTTAGGTATAGATTGGTTAGCTATGTATCATGCTAGATTCGAGTGTCGCGATCAAAAGATTTTCTTAAAGAGTCCTTTAGGTGTTAGAGTAACCTATAAGGGATCTCATCCCCGTAAAGGTGTGTCTTTAATTTCCGCTTTGAAGTTGGTAAGTATGGTTAGAAAAGGTCACCAAGCATTCGTGTGTGTTGTGACTTCTTCAAATACCTCTTTGCCAAGTATTGAAGATGTGCCTATTGTTCGAGAATTCATTGATGTATTTCCTGAAGATTTGCCCGGGATTCCTCCCGAGAGAGATGTCGAATTCTCTATCGATCTTGTCCCTGGTTCTGGTCCAATTGCCAAAGCTCCTTATCGCATGGCTCCGTCTGAATTGAAAGAGTTGAGGAAGCAGTTGGATGATATGATTGAAAAGGGTTTTATTCGACCAAGTGCCTCGCCGTGGGGTGCTCCTGTTCTTTTTGTGAAGAAGAAGGATGGTTCTATGAGATTGTGTATCGATTATCGTGAATTGAATCGGATTACAAGTCACAGAATAGGTAATCCTTTACCTAGAAGTTGAAGATTTCTTTGAACAGTTAAGGGTTTTCTAAATTTCGAAGATTGATTGGAGATCAGAGGTTATCATAGATTCCCGGTTAGAGATGTTGATATTCAAGACCGCTTTCAGTAAGAGTATGGCCTTATGAATCAAGGTAATGCGTTGGATTGACGAATGCTCATGATACTTTAGGATCAAATGAACCGACACATTTAGTGAATATTCATATGACAAGTGTGTGGTGGTCTCATTGAGTGAGATATTCTATTTTCTCAAATCGTCCGAGATGAGCATGCTATTCATTTTGAGGATTATTTTGGGTGTTCTACGTCGTCAGAAGTGGTATGCTAAGTTCTCTAAGTGTGAATTTTGGTTATCTAAAGTGTCCTTTCTAGGGCATGTGATTTAAAAAGAGGGTGTTATGGTGGATCCTTCCAAAATTGAGGCCGTTGTTGATTGGAAGAGTCCGACTGATATAAGAGAGATTAGAAGTTTCCTTGGTTTAGCTGGTTATTATCGAAGATTTGTCAAAGATTTCTCTAAGCTTGCTAGACCTATGACTCAGTTGTTGAAGAAGGAAACCAAATTCCTGTGGAATGAAGCTTGTGAAGCAGCGTTTCAAGAGTTAAAGAAGAGGTTAACTACCGCTCCGGTGTTAACTTTGCCTGAGGATGGAGTAGACTTTGATGTCTATTGTGATGCTTCTAAAATGGGATTAGGTTGTGTTCTTATGCAGAATCGGAAGGTGGTGGCTTATGCTTCAAGGCAATTGAGAGTTCATGAAGTGAATTATCCTACTCATGATTTAGAATTGGCCGCTGTTGTCCATGCTTTGAAAGTGTGGAGGCATTATTTAATTGGAGTTCATTGTCGTATTTTCACCGATCACAAAAGTTTAAGGTACATATTTACTCAAAAAGAGTTGAATATGAGGCAAAGAAGATGGTTGGAATTGGTGAACGATTATGATTTTGAGTTATTGTATCATGAAGGAAAGGCGAATGTTGTTGCAGATGCTCTTAGTAGGAAAGCTTCTCATGCTTTGAATGCTTTGCATGTATTACCTGTTGATCTTTGTGCGGAGTTTCGAAGATTGAGTTTGGAGTTTGTAGAGCGTGGATTTGTTCATGTTGGTGCTATGATTGCCGAGCCTGTGTTTCTTCGTGAAATCCGTGAAAGCCAAGTTGATGATCTTACCTACAAGTCTATCCAAGCCAAAATTCTTGAAGGTAAAGGTGAAGATTTCAAGTTTGATAATGAGGGTGTTCTTCGTTTCCATGGTCGTTTATTTGTTCCTAATGCTCTTAATTTGAGGAAGCGAGTTCTTGATGAAGCTCATCTTTCCCCATATTCTATTCACCCCGGTGGTGATAAGATGTACAAGGATTTGAAGTTGCAATTTTGGTGGCCAAACTTGAAGGGTGATGTTGTATCTTATGTTGGAAGATGTCTTACTTGCCAACAAGTGAAGATTGAACACAAGAGACCCGGTGGATTGCTACAACCGTTGGATATTCCGCTATGGAAGTGGGAATCTATTTCCATGGATTTTGTTATGGCTTTGCCGAAGACCGTTGGTGGTAAAGATGCTGTTTGGGTTGTTGTTGATCGATTGACCAAGTGTGCTAGATTTATTCCGATCAAAGAAACTTGGAATTTGGATCGTTTAGCAAAGGCTTATGTGGATGAAATTGTTAGATACCATGGTGTTCCTTTGAAGATTATATCCGACCGAGATCCGAGATTCTGTTCGAGATTTTGGAAAGCTTTGCAAGAGGCCATGGGTAGTAAGTTGTTGATGAGTACTGCTTTTCATGCCGCTACAGATGGTCAGACTGAGAGGACTATTCAGACTTTAGAAGCTTGATTAGGGCTGTGCGTCTGACTTTCAGTCTAGTTGGGTAAAAGCGTTTCCGTTTGGTGGAGTTTTCTCTTACAACAACCAGTTATCATGGCATCGATTAAGATGGCCTCCTTATGAACTTTTAGGAAGGAAAAATGTCGGAGGTCCTATATGTTGGAATCAATTGAGTGGACAATCGTGATTCTAGCCCCGAGTTCCTTGTTGAAACCATTGATAATGTGAAGGTCATTCGTGATAGAATGAAGGTCGCTCAAGACCGTCAAAAGTCTTATGCCGATATCCGAAGAAGGCCGTTAGAGTTTGAAGTTGGGGATAAAGTATTCTTGAAAGTATCTCCAATGAAGGGTGTTAAACGGTTTGGTTTTAAGGGTAAATTGAGCCCGAAATACATTG